>NDXB01014747.1:31801-107130 GCA_002631895.1 Agapornis roseicollis
AACCCCCTCCCCCCCCCCCCCCCCATACAAGCCTGGTTCTGAGTCCTCCCAAAGGAACCATCTGACCTTGAGCATCTACCTTGGACTGAGTGAAACCCCACAAAATACACCCTGTGCAGCCCTTTGCACAGGGCAGCAGATGGACCCCATCAATTCATGGGATGAGCAGGTATTTTCCATGTCTCGCTATGAACCTTTAGTGTCTCTGCAGTGCAAGTGCATCACCCTCCTTTGGCTTTTTCAGTCCAATGGGTCTGGCGTAGCTGTAGAGGCTGTGGTCTTCATTGGCAGAACTGCCACAGGACCTCTTCTGATGCCACTCTCTGCAGAAAGAATTGGTTTCATGAGTACTCGCAAGAAATCAGAGCCCCTGGATCTTTTCTGACAAGACTTATTTTGGTTTCTCTGATAAGAGCAATGACACCAAGAGCTGCCTCCTGAACAGGAACAAACTGGGATTCAGACAGGAACAAAAGGAAATGGGAGGTAATAATCACTGGACTATGCATCCATCCTGCTCCCAAAGGCTCCCTGTTCTCCGAAATGACTGCCCAGGTCTGAATCCACTCAGGGGTCCCAGGAACACCCACAGCTACAGATACCCCTTCCCTTGGATCAGCGAGTATGACACTGCCTGAATGACAGAAGAAGTGGGATAGATGAGGAATTCTTCCCTCACAAGGGGAAATCCAGCAGTCAGGATACCAAGAGGGTGGTCTGCCTGTTAATTCAGGAGACAGAATTCAAACTGAAAGCTCCATGTGGAGCAAATTAGCAGAAACTAATTCTAATCCGTCCCACGCTGGCACAGAGGCACGTCAGCCCCGCTTAAAATTGCACCTCCCTTTAGATCTAGCCTGCCCCTTGTCCTACATTGAGAGAAAAAAGGATGGGGAGAGGCTGCATCACACTCTGTGTGCAGATGGTCCGTATTATTGAACCTCTGTGGAGTATCAGCCACTTGCCCCTGTGCCCCATGATAAATCAGTCTCCTTCAATGGAGAACATTGAAGGGGAAGAGCAATGCTCTGCAGGACTCTGATTGGGTTTAAAGTCAGACTAGTTAAGGAGATGTAAATACTGAGCCCCTATCAGCCTGTAATTGTCATCATCATCCTGTTTAGGGAACTACTCACATCTTTGAGCAGTTACTCCATGTCCCCTCCACCTCAGGAGAAGGTCTGGAGCCCATTTCCGGCAGCCGGCAGAGAGCTGCTTTTCCTTAGTTGACACAAACAGAGTTTGTCAGCTTGTGCATCCTTGCTTTCTGCTTGGTTTAAAGCTGCTGCAGAGTCGTTGGGAGCAGCTTAGCAGCTGGAAACAGAGAACTCACAACCTGCACCACAAAGGTGCCCATTCAGCAGCCACCGGTCCCCCAGGTCCTGTCCAACAAGAGCATCCTCTGTGCGGTGGCCTTTGGGACAGCATCCTCAGTCCCTGCCCGAGAAGGGGGAAGTGACACTTCCAGTGGCTCTCATGGAAGGCAGAGCCAAAAAGTGTGCATTCACTTTCTTCTGCAGACAGAAAACTGAAGAAACACCCCACCAGGCCAAAATAAATACATTTGGCATCTTTCCTGCGTCTGCACCGGCACGTTCATGGCACTGAAACTGAAAACAGGCCTGAGCCTTATTTACACTAAAGTCTCTTTCCATCACTTTGGCAGTAGGAAAGGGCTTAGTCTCGGTACACATTATATTTTCTTTTCAACATGTGTAAATGAGGATCAAGCTTTTACATTGCTTAAAATAGATGTAAATGACCCTTTATGCTGTCAGAATGGTGTCGAGAAGCCTTCCTGCAATAAAAAAAATCAGCTCCGTGATGCTTTCATATCATGCTCCATTCATTTAGTTTTAGTTTCTCAAACTCAGGCAATTCCCCTTGACCTTGGAAATCTGTGCTGAGATTTTACACAGCTGGGGGTAAAAAAAAAGGGGGTGAGGAAGGTGTACGAGCCCAGACAGAAACACACCAAACCCTTCAATCTAAACTGGACTTGAAGACCTACCTGGAAGACTCCCCATCCCCAACAGGCTGTAGGCCATCTGTGATAGATTTATTCTATTAGCTGCTTTGAAGACTTTGTATATTCCAGTCCTCTTTACAAAACCATGAAAGGGAGCAAAAGAGAGGCAGTGAGAGAATAACAAGACACTCTGAGCTGCCATCAGGGTTTTGATGCCTCACAGATGGACTTGCCATGCCTGCTGCTCAGGCCTGGGGAAGCTACCACCATGATCCCTGTTCAAGCCACTGGTTTGGCTCAATTACCAGTTTGCTTTGTGCACATGAAGGGAGACCTTGACAAGAAAGGAACTGGCCTTCCTTGGATCTCTACTATTAAATGCATTCATTTTCTTTGAAGAGATAGTCTCTGAGCGTACAGGCTCAGACTGAATGGCTGTATGAGCTACCCAGGTTATTGGTGGTGAAGGTCAGTGATGTGATCCCCATTCCTTCTGTCTGATTAATGCAGCCAAGAGCTGACCAAGGAGCGGGCTCAGTCCAGACAATCTGGCAGTCCAGTAGGGCTAAGGCAGCCCATGTCCATAGGCTCAGTCCTGCAGGAAGCATCTCCAGGTACCTCAGGGATGCAGAGCCTTGCTTTCCCACTTCTCTGTGGCTCTGTATGGCAAGTGAATTACTAAAGCCCTTAAAATAAGGTGATATATTTCCACATTGCTGTCTTTTGCCAGCGAGCAAGCTCCAGAGCCAGGAAGGGGTTGGCTGTTACCCTGATTAATTACTGCCGGTGCTCCTTGCTGCCCACACTGACTTTCCCCTTTTAGCTCCTACTTGTGCTGTGGACTACTGGAAGAGGAGGGCTTTCATTCCAGCTTCTGGACCATTAAATCCAGATCTCACCCATGCTACTGCAGCCCCAAACTCTCTTGCTCCAACAAATAAGCAAATGAACTGCACCCTTCCTTCGGAGCCATCATCACATGCGGAGACATCCTGACAGCTCATCAATACCTTCCGCCCCGAAAAGCTGGAGCAAGTGGTACTCAACCAAAGTGCAATGTGAGTTCCTGGAATATGCTGAAGCTCTGTCTGCCCAGCCCATCCCCAGAGCCCCTCTGCGGGCACTGCCTTACCCAGCATGGGATAACCCAGCCGAAGGGCAGAACATTTCCAGTAACCATCATTTTCCTTACGGAAGAATGCAGGAGGGATTGACACCACTTTCCTTACCCCCCTCCTCCTCCTTTCCTCTGTAAAATAACCCTCCCTGCAGCATCGCCAGCTGAATGCTACTTCCCAGCTCTTCTCCAGGAGCAGCTGTAGTTGGAAGCACCCGGACAAGCCCAAGGGTTTATAAAGAACAGCTCAGACGCACCCTGAAAACTGCAGCGTGCTACTGAGAGTGCTGCAGTATTATCCCTTTTCTTACTCTCAGTATAGTTCTGGGTAAGGTTTTAATTGGGCATTGTATTTCAAAGCCAGGGGTAGGACCTATGCAAAGCACTGGATAGTTTCTGCATTAATTGACCATCAAATCCTTCCCCTTTGCATCTGTGTTCTATTATTAGAGAATGTAAAGCAGTTTATAGGGCTTTTAACCTCTTCAGGCAAACACTCAGTGGAAGTTATGCCGCTGCAGGGACCATATTAGCTTTACAGACTTGGTTTCTAATCCAAGGAGAGGAGAAAAAATGGACACTAGAAAGAGCAAATGAATGATTCTTGGTGTAAATCAGCACAACTCCATTAACTTTGGTGGAGTTATGCTGATTTATGCCAGCAAAAGATCAGACATTTGATCTGCAATCAGGTCTGTGCTCCCAGAGGACCAAAACGGTACCAGACAAACCTTCACAGATCATTTATCAGCCTTTCCCACTACATTCTTCCCTGCTGCCTGGAAAAGCCCTGCTCAGATGCCAGGAGCCATCTGGCAAACCGGGTACCATGATCTGCAGGCACACTGTGTGCTCAGTCACTTGGAGGAAAATCACCTTCCAGCAAGTCACTTTGATGACCTCTGTGACCACCCAAGGCTCTCATGATGCTGGCGTCAGAGAAAGAACCATGCTGTGGATTGGGAACCTAAATTGAGTCCTGCAGACTCTAACTAAAGCTGCTGGGCTCTTTCTTCAGGGTATCATGGGAGTAAGCACCATTCCCAGATCAAGAGAACCGAGATGGAGGCAACTCAAGTTGTCATGGCATCCTGTGTGCATGGTTTCAAGCAGCATCAGACAAGCCTGTGAATCTTGTGGGACCTGAAGAAATGTATCCTGATGGGTGGGTTCACCCTGGGTAGCTACAGCTTCCAGTCCACGGAACAGGAGTGCTCAGTATCCCACCCTGTTCCAGGATGACAGCTAATATCCACCATTTCCACTCAACCTAACATGGGAAGGACGACCAAACTGCCACACCAAAGCTCAACCTACCTCATTGTCCTGTCTTCAACCCAAAAGAGAGCAGATGCCTAGAGAAAACAACATCAGCACAGTCCATGTTTGGTACTTTCCACCTGAAGAGCTGGATTCCCCTGACAGAGGAGTTTGACACCTTCAGACATGAATGTTGCAGGAAGAGCAGGAAGCCAGCCCTGGTGCCATTTTAACCATGGCAGGAGAGAAAACAGCTCGTAGTGTGTTGTGTCCTTCAGAAGAGTCACCTGAAGGGACAAGATGAAACCTATCCGTACAAAACCAGATGAGATGAGCCATGTTTGATCTCCTGTCTCTGTGCAGCAGGATGAGAAGGAAACTCCTCACCTCACTTGCCTTCTTTAGCCTGTTTTCCTCACACAGCTGTCCCACCACCCCACAACAGGTGGGATTCTCATTTTGCAAATCCCTACCCTATTTCTTTGTTCCATAGGAACCCCAAATGTCACTAGACAGAGCCCAGAACAGTGATAATGAGCACGCAAACAAGAGTGTAAGGGTCAGTGTAATGACCTTGCTCCTAAGCACTTCACAATGCTTCCAAGTATCTTTGTATTTAGTTACTTGGTTAAGGTCCCGAACGTCTGACTCTCAGGCACTGTGTTTTTATTGCTACAGAATGAGCCAGAAACCATTCAAAACCTTTAAAAGGTCTTTTTAAATAGTTAGAATGAATTTACAGTGTTGGCTGCCTGGCAAATGCAACAGGCATTTCAAGTGGGAAGGAACAGTCCCTTACTGCATCTGCTGCTGGCATTTAGGGCACCCTGATCACTAACAATTCCCCAGCTCCAATGCTTAGCATCCTGCAGGCTGGGCAGAACCATAGGGAGCAATAGACTGAGGAGAAAGGGGTTAGGTGAAAGGAAAGCCTGGGTTGGGAGTTAGCTGGAAATTTTCATCACAATTCATCAGAAAATGCTCATTTTTCACTTAAAGAGTCACAGAAATGCCCTGCTTTCCAACACCTGCCAGTGAAACATAAGCTGGGCTCCACCAGCAAACCCTCCCCAGATGTGCCTGTGTTCCACCTCACCTCGAGTGTCCAGGTCTGGCACCCTGGACCTTATAGAAACCAGGGCTTTTGACAAACCACTCTGGAGTTGCCTTCTGAACAGTGCTGGTGTCCTCGAGACAGACCTTAAACCAAGTGCAACCCTCCCTCCACCCAAGGTCATGGCTATTGATACCCCATCTCAACCACTTCTTGACACCACCACCATCACCAACCCAGCTGCTGGCAGGAAGCCTCAAGCAGCATGGTAGAGGGGAGGAACTCAGACTAGATACTTCTGGTGTTCTGGGGCCTTTACTTCCCCATTCTGGGCCCTAGAAGTCCCATCACTTCTCCACCAGCTGGTAAGGGCTGCTTAGGGGAAATGCATAAATATCAGAGCCAAGCTCCCTGTCCTTCCTTGGCATAACTTCTAGAAGCTGCAACTTTCCTTGGGACACTGAAGGAAGGCAAAGAGCAAAGATGATGGTCAGGAAAACACTATAGAAAGGCTGAATAGAATAATTTAAAGGTATCATTAATAATGATGGCAATTATAATACTAGAAAGCTCAATAGTTTTTTATACAGGACTGAAAACGGAAGAGGAACAAACCCAAGCAACTTCCACAAGAATGCAAGAGAAGCAGTAACACACTGTGGAAACCAAACAAGATCAGTGTCAGAAGCAGCAAGCCAAATCCTCTTCTCCAGTAAACCAGCACAGGTCCCCTGGAGTTCAGGGGCTGGGAGAGAACCAAGGCTACCTCCCTGTGACCAGGGCAGAGGATATTAAAGCTGAGCTTTCCAAAGACCTTTTGGGAAGTCAGCTCAAAATCACTGCAATTAAATAAGCCAAGGAATTCCCCCGAGGCTGTGCAAGAATCTGTGCTCTGTTCTGCTGAGCTGCTCTCCCAAGAGCCACCAAAACAAGTGTCACCCACCTATCACATCCCTACGTGTGTTTGCACTTCCCTACATGCCATCAAGCCATCAGCTTGGGCTGCTTCCTGCAAAGGCCATCAAAACCCCACCAGTCATTAATTCCCAGGAAGCAGCCACTGCCTCATTGGTAATTACTTAAAGTTCCCTTTCGTGGTATCTGAGCCAGGGCCTTTCTTTCTGACACGTCCCAAGAAAGCTTTCTTTAAGGTAAGATAACATGAGGGTTCTGGACAGGAGCTGGGCTGCACCTGACTAAACACTGAGCCCATTGGTGATGGCCGGATGGCTCGAGTGGGATTTCACTGCCTTGCTCCCCAGTCCAGCACAGCCCCTTCCAGCTCACAGCAGAACGGCCCAACTAGGATTTCCCCTTATATATGCAGCATGTATCCTTCATGCAAATCTGTCTTATAAATCACTGCATCCCAGGTGCACCACAGAGTAATTTGCTAGGACAATACTGTTCCAACCGAAGGATCCAGCATACCACAGTGGCCATTAGGAGAGGCAATATCCAGGATAGGGGTGACTTGGAAATCTGACAGCCTCCAAAAATGATTCATCCTGCCTGACCTTAAATCTTAGATCCTGACTATTGCAGACAGAGCCACCTTCGCAGGCAGGAAGCATCAGTCATCGCCATGTTCATATCCCCTCCCTGTCCATGGCTACAGGGCACATGAGGACCCCCAGCTTAAGGCCCTGGGATCTGGGTTTTTAGCTAGCCCAAAATAACCGAAACAAGGGGTGTTGTACACAGAACCACTTTGCTTTCTGCAACTTCACTGACAAAAAGCTGCAGCCTGTGCTTATCTCACCTGCATGGTTATGAGAAAGATCTTACTGGTCTCAGTGATTTATGCTTCTATCAGCTGAGATCCTATCTCAAAACTCCAAGAATATCTTTACTTCTGCTGTGCCATATGATCACGCTATGTCTGATACAGAATTCTACCCAGACATCTGTTTGCTGCAGTTAATCCAACAATAACCCAAGCAGCTCCAGTTCTCACATGTTTCCACAGTATTTAGAATACTCCCAAACTACTTTCTCTTATCTACAGATGTCAGGAATACACTCTGCCAACCGGAACTTTGACCCACTCCCATGTAAAGATAATGTAAAGATGCATGCAAGCATAGGACTCGTTTTCAGAGAAGGCAGCATGGAGTTACCAAAGTAAAGACCTGTTTAAGTTAAAAGTTGAACAGTTTTGCTGTGTCAAGAGAAAGAATCTCAGGATCTCAGAGAGTGCAGGGAGGAATATTGTACTGAGCTGAGGAAATGGACAAGCAGTCAGGCACAAAAACCTTCCTACAGCTCTGACAAAGCAGCAATAAACTCAAGCTCCTGTAGAGCTTAGCTCAAACCAAATGGATAGAAAAAGGAGAAAAATATGGAAGTAAGATATTTCCCTTCTAGTTATATTAACTATAGCAATGGAGAGAGATATAATGGCAAAAGAAATCTTAATGTGCATGAGAAAATACAAACTAGAACACCACATAGGATGAGCACTTCAACAGCATCCTAGAAATAGACATTTTAGACCATTTGACCACATCACATGTATTCAAGACTTTATCCATGTTCACCACAGCCAATACCTGCTGTCAGACAACTGCAGAAGACATAGAATAGCTTGGGTTAGAAGAAACCTTAAAGCTCATCCAGCTCCAACCCCTACTACGGGCAGGGACTGCTTCCACTGGAGCAGCTTGCTCCAAGCCCCTGTGTCCAACCTGGCCTTGAACACTGCCAGGGATGGGGCAGCCACAGCTTCTCTGGGCACCCTGTGCCAGCGCCTCAGCACCCTCATAGGGAAGAACTTCTGCTTAAGAGCTCATCTCAGTCTCCCCTCGGGCAGGTTAAAGCCATTCCACTTGTCCTTTCACTATGTGCTACTCCTTCTCCAGGTTTCCTGTAGGGTGTCCACCAGACACCCTTTTTGGTGCTGGCATTCCCCAGGGAATTCTTGGTGCACTCCTAGGTTCCTTGTTAGGTCCAGACAGGCACAAAACGTGCAACCCAGGAGGGAGCTGATTTGCTCAAAGACATGCCAGGGATACAGCTCCCTGCCATTACCAAAGTGCTTTGATGCCTGCCCTCCTGGAATGAAACCAGTCCCCCGAAACTCCCAGTGTGAGGAAGAGAAAACTGCAACCAACTTAAAGTGGGATGGAAAACTCTGAGCTTGCCGCTCACAAGCTGAGGCTGCTAATCTTCTTGTCATGGGAGCAGACTGCTGGCAGAGGGGAATTCCTGCCTTTGACTGGACTAATTAAAGGCATCGAACTCTGCACCCGTTATGGCTTGATGTGCCTTAATCCGATGTGACATTCGCCATACGCGAGGAGCGCCGGCGCGCACATACGGTTCTCATTGCTGAGCGGGGTCTGGCACCCGCGGGGTGCCCCAGCTGCAGCACGCTTCCTCCCCTCGCTGGGCTGAGCTGTGTGGGGTGGCAAAGTGGGCGATCATCGCAGCCACTAAGGTCCCAGCTAGGGGAGAGGAGTATGGTCTGCCCCAGCACTGAAAGGTCATTTGAGAAGGTGGGGATGGGATTGGGATTCAAAGCTTTCCTCCAGTGTAATGGAAGTGGAAGGTGCTGAATGAGCAGTGCCCGTTTCTCTCCTGTGCAGGCAGAGGAACTGTGCCTTCCGAGTGCAGAATGTTTCCAGGCATTACAAGGCCAGGCTGGACAGGGGCTTGGGGTGGCATGGTCTAGGGTGAGGTGTCCCTGCCTATGGCAGGGGAGTTGGAACTCGATGATCTTAAGGTCCTTTCCAACCCAAACCATTCTGTGGTTCTATGATGGTACACAAGATTGTAAAGATCTCACATGAGAGAAGTTTTGAGATGCAAGACGGGTATTTGGATAGAGTGATGTAAACCATAGGTACCACTTGTGTTACTCACCTCCTCTCCAGGACTGGCCTCTTGAAGCCCAGGGATATGTCACCACACTCAACCATGCTCAGTAGAATCCTGAACTCAAGTAGAATCCCAGAAGCCCTGGGAAGAAAGCCTGGGATGGGAGGGCAGTCAGTAGCGGATGAGTTGGGATGTCTGTACCATGGGAGAACCTGGCTCTGAAGACCTGGGTTGAGATGCAGACCCTGAAAAACAATAAAGCTTTCTCAGTGGCACTGCAAGAAATCAACTTCCCTCTTCATTTATTGAGTTTGCTGTAAAAGATTAGAGTCCCACACCACTAGTACTTGCACTGTCAATTAAAAGTGTTGGTCTGCTAGGTCAGATGGCAGCAGGCAGCCTGTTTATATCTGCAGGTCCCAAGTTCATTTCCAGTTAATGATCCATAAAAAGGACTGCAGCATTTCTCCTAGGAAGATTGCTTGAAAGCAACTGATAGACTGCTTAGGCTATGGGAGAAAAAAAGCACTGAAATACTGTCATGAGTTATATATCAGGCAAAGTCAGCAATGCTCTCTGAGGAGCAGTAACGTCTGGTGCATGCTGGTACCAATGGCTGGTCAGTATAAGCTGCTTCAGAGTAAAACCAAAAAGAGGGTGATTTCAGTACAACTGAAATGCAGAACATGTTCAAATTCATATCTAATAAAGCAATTCTTGTTTATTATTGAAGTACCAATTGATTATTAAAAACACATTTATTGAGGCTGGACCACAAGGTAACAGATCTGTACCTCTGGCATAGTTGCGAAACCTCAGTAAACAGCGATTATTAGAAACAGATTTATTGAGGCCTAACGATAGCATAAGCTGCGTATCAGTTACAGAGCTCTTAAAACCTGATCAGTGTGCTCTTAAGCCATTTTTACTGAGGGTTTACAGCTCAGCAATAGGGCTACAAGTCTTCATTTGGTGTTGCTAAGCCACTTAGAATACCATCTTAATGCTCATTTGATACTTAATTAAGGTAGTGCTTGCAGGGAAAAGACTACACCAGTGAGAACCAGGAAACAACAGTCATCTTCCTTCATCCAACAACCCAGATCACAGCCACTATTAGACCTGTTGGTGAATCTTCTCATTGATCTCTGAACCCCTCTTTCAGTGGAGCATGTGGATCATGGGTGATCCGAGGATACAACATGTAACATGCAGGGTTGCATCCATCCCAGTGCCCGATGCTGGGAACAGAGTCCTCCTGCCTATAGCCATGCAGCTCAGATGTCTGCTGGGTTTTGACCAACTCAACAAACGCTGGTGCTCCCCTGTTGTAAATTGACTGCAATCAGAACTGCAACAACACTAGAACTCAACAGAGACCAAATGCTGCCCAAGAGGAGGGAGCTGAGCACGGTGAAAACAGCTTTAGCCACAGCCCAGTGAGCAGCAGGCAGAAGGTACCCCAGATGTGCGGTCCTTGCTTATCCACAGAGAACAAGTCTCATCCCATTGCTCCCTTCATAAATGATTGAAGACTTGACTGGTGAAGCCACCTTTCCTCCTGCCCATCCCTGTCAGTACCCATGGCTCCTGCTGCAGCCACCACATTTGGTATCTCCATCCTACACACACAGAGTACCAGACTACAGCACAGCCACCAGAGACTCCCCAGCACCCAGTGAGCCTTTCCCGTATCTTGGGATATCTGAAGGGGACTACAAGGATGCTGGAGAGGAGCTCTTCATCAGGGACTGTCGGAATAGGACAAAGGATGATGGGTTTAAACTTAAACAGGGGAAGTTCAGGTTAGATATAAGGAAGAAGTTCTTTAGCGCGAGGATGCTGAGGCACTGGCACACGTTGCCTGAAAAAGTGGTGAATGCTCCATCCCTGGCAGTGTTCAAGGCCAGGTTGGACAGAGCCTAGGGCAACATGGTCCAGGTATGAAGTATCCATGGCAGAGGATTGAAACTAGATCATCTTAAGGTCCTTTCCCACCCAAACCATCCTATGATTCCAACAGATCATATCCCAAATGACACAACCAGACAAACAAAGAGGCAGCAGAGAAACTGCAGCCGGAGCAAAGGCAGCGATTTTTGCCCAGATCATGCAGAACAGCTGGGGCAAAGCCCAGGGGAGAAGAGAGCTCTGCTCCTTTTCCTTCACCATGCCTTCAGACCTCCCAGCCTCCACCAGAGGAGGAGGGGAGAAAAGAGCTCCAGATTAGTGCAGAACTCCCCTAGCTCCAGTCTCCTCTGTTCCAATTTATATATTCCACTGCAGGTGACATCATGATTGCTGGAGTCTGACAGGTGATGCTGTAAAATGCATGAAACCATAAAAATTTCAACAGCAGCAAGCTCCATTGCTGCTACATCTGACAGCACTTAGCTGCCCAGCTAACACAAATATTATAAAAGCACTCGGGAAAGAAATCCAACCTGCCTGACCTCAGTTTTGGACTAATAAACAGTACAGCACGACCAGGTTTCACCCACATATCACGAACAGACAGCTTTTAAAGAAACCAAAGCAGGGTGTTGGTAGGTGCAAAGAACTAAGGCAAGAGATGAGTTGGAAGTGGGCAAAGTCGTTGCTGAAGCCACAGGGCTTTCTGCCACTCCATCTCCCAATCAGGAGGGGATCAGCCTTAGGAACTGCACAACTACAGCTGCAAAAAGATGCTTGCTGGTGCTACACAGCCAGAGCAGGGGTGCCTAAATCATGTCAGAGCACCTGATGTTCATTTCTGCCCTATCCACAAGGAAGAAGTGAGTAACCTTGTCTCTGAAAGCTGGACAGTAAGTGAATCCAAGAGAATTATTGCCCTTCCTGTCATCATCCTCAGCACTACGTTTTAAAAGGCCAAGGATCTGTTTTCCATTTCTTTCTGCTGTGAATCCATCTCATCTCCCTGGAGGAGGGGAGCACCTTGCCTTTGTTCTGTAGAAAGCTCCCGCTGAAGAAGGCGAAGGAGGATGCTTATGTGCGCAACAGGCTCCCATTACCACCAAGGTGAGCCAGGCAGATGTGGGTTGATAGCACCAGCCAGGGCAGGGATTTTCAAATCAGACATGATGAAATGGATCTTCAATTTCCCTGCAAAGAACTGATTTCCATGGGTTATTTGGGATTAGTCCGCTACATGGATGGGCAGAAGGAGCCTGTCACCTCCCACCTCAAAAGCTTTCTAAGCAGATGCTGGGAACTGATACTTGCTGTTCTTAGTTACCTCTCACAAGGTCCAATTTCCAACCCACCCTGCATCCATGCACCAGAAGCCCCAGGCGTACCTTAGCCATGGGACTGTCCCAGAATCCTGGGCCACCAGAGCCTGTGCCCAGTAACAGGCACCAACCCACTGGGCACCAGTGCCAATAAGTGCAGCTGGAATCTGATTTGCTGTTAGACATAGCGACAGTGTTGAGACAGGCAAGCAACAGAAGTTACTATAAATACATATATAGCTCTATTAAACACCCTTTATTCCAGTGATTGGAGAACTGTCTCTTATGGATGCATACACCAGAGCGGGAGTGAGCAGAGCAGCAGGCACCAATGGGGCTGTCAGCTCTGGAGCTCTGTTACCAGGCAAAATGAACAGCAGCATTAAACCCACACTGTTCACACAGTGATGGGAAGCAGCAACAGTGGTCAAACCTTCTAAATGTGGCTTTTGATAGTAAAGGTAGAAATACTTAAATGTCACTTTTTCAACCATTTCCACTATTGCAAAATTCTATCCAGCCTCTTTAATCACAGGTTTCACTGAGCACTTCAAACGGAGAGCGAACAACTAAATCAGCACTGTTCTTTCACCATTACACCCTTTGTGTTGAACTAACTTGCAACAGATCAGNTTGAGCACTTCAAGCGGAGAGCGAACAACGATCGTGCTTTCACTAAATCAGCACTGTTCTTTCACCATTACACCCTTTGTGTTGAACTAACTTGCAACAGATCAGCAGATTTTGCAGTTTTTAGTTACTGGAACAATATGCATAATGAAAAACATGAAAAGTGCATTCACTGGACCGAGTTGAAATCTTTTTCACATAAATGGTTCCCTATTTTGCAGTCAGATTTGTCAGAATTGACAGCAACTGATGGAAATGTGATGGCTGCAGTGATTGAAAGCAGCTGATTCAGACCAATACAGGACAGCAACTCCTTGGTGAGGAACATCAGCTCTTACCTACTAGGGGGGCAGGACAAGTTGTTACCAGGTAGGTCTTCAGCTTTACTGCTCCTGTTCCTCTAAGTCTTCAGTTCAGCAGCCAGGTCCAGCTATAAACAAACCCAAATCACACACTTTTACAAATACAAGCAGACAATGACATGATTTAAGCATGTTCTTTGCAGTCACCTTCATGCAGAGCCAAGAAGACATTTAGGCACCTAATTTTGGATAAACTAAAGTGGATGTCATCCCCATGGGAAGTTTCCTGCCTAATCCCTCCCTGGATCACATCCCACACCTCCCTGCTGCTTCTCCACTGCAAAATACAGTGGAAAACGCTAACAGGACTTCCCACTCGTATCACTTCCAACTTGGGTTACTCAAGGGCTCAGCTACTCAAATTCAGACAAAGGCAATGAGTTCTTCCCAACCAGCACAGGAGAGCAGCTCTGGATTAAGCACTCCCCTCTCCTGCTCCAGCCTCCCTGGATCATTCCCAGGGCTCCAGCCTAAAGGGAGCGGAAGCAGCTGCCTGGGGCTCCCTACAGATGGCAGGGAGCTGCAGGAGTCCCAGTTAATTCGTATCAAGCCAGGAGATGGCACTCCACAACATGCACAGTAATGCCTGGGCTTCCCATGCCCCAAAACCCTCCCTTTTGTGCCTGCCAAGCATCTATGTGAGTGTAGCAGGTTGTACCAGGCCCTGGGGGGATGATGGGGAGGTGATGCAGCCACCAGCACAGTCCTGCTGCTGTACAGCCCTACACCTGCAGCAGTCCTCAGTGGCTCCCAGCAGCTCTGGTTTGCAACCTCAGGGTCTCTTTAATGCAAACCCCCTTCTTTTTTATGGAATAGGCAAAAAAGTAATAATAACTGATCATAAAAAATCAAAACCGTTTACCTTTCAGGAGGTAACTGAGCACAGGCTATTACAGGGTAATTTGGTACATCATAAAGTTTTCTATTAGAACAGAAAATAGGGCTGCTTGCATGAGCTGCCAATTGGAAATAAAATACTGGTGGGGCCGTGTTCATTAGCACCGCTTTCTCTATTAGCTTTGCTTTCCAATAGGGTGGGGAGAGGAGGGAGATTAAGACGCAGGTGACAGCAGATAAGACAGGAGAGACAGAGGGCAGCTCCTTATGGAAGGCCTCTTCTTGCACCCATTGCAGTGACACAGGAGAGCCCCACAGGGTGGTGATGGGCACAGGTTGATCCCCAGACCACAGCGGGGTGTCCAGCCTCCCAAGGTACACAACATCACAGCAACAGCAGAAGCAAGAGCAGCTGAGGAGGGTGGCAGCTCATTTGTGCTACCCAGGGGCACAGCATATGTACTGCAAAGTAAATAAATACATACTGAAATAGGGCTAAAACCAGGCCATGATGAGAGCAAGCTGACCTGTAACTGCAACACACCACTCGTGAGTAACAGTCCCAAAGTGCTGGCATTCACATGCATTGCTCAGCACATTTCTCTTTGCTGATGGCAATCTCTGACATTGATCCTGTGCCTATTGACTTCTCCAGTTACCAGTTATACCACAAAATGAATCAAAGCATCCAGTGAAGCCCAGTCTCCCACCAGCTACATTAGAATTGCCAGAAAGAACTTCCCTGGGCTCCTTGTGCATGGCACACCAAAACCACATCACAGCAGTGAAGTGATATGACCAAGGCCACAGGGAAAAGCAGTGGCAGAGGCAGGAATGATGTCTGCACCCTTGAGATTGCCCTCCCTAGGATATCCTGAGTTCTCCTGAAGCCAGCATCCCTGAAGACAGTGGCACAAAGTAAGGCTGAAGAAGCAACACAGCTGAAAGCAGCATAAATGATGTTTTTATTCCTGTGAAGGAGGATAAAAGCCTCATTCCTCTGGTAGGAGTTTCCTTTCACTGCTGATGCTCACACTATTGGTGTGCTTCCCTGGGTGACTGCTTGGTGAGATGAAGGGATCTGCTCACCTCCATGCTGTGGCACAGCAATGGATCCCATTGCATAAACCACAGACACCACAACTGGTCAACCAGAGGGCATCAGCCTCCTCCATCCCCTGGTACTCAGTGAACTGGCACCTTGCAGGAGCATCCTCATGCTTGTGACTGCTTGGACATGGAAAACACACCCAGGCATACACTGAGCATTTCCAGCACGCAAAGCACCATGAAAATAAGCAAGTTACATGGAAAGGCAGCTTTCTATAGGGATAACACATAGATTTGTTGACAAGGGCTTCTGCTGCCCTACAGCTACACTACTCTGACCAAGACATGTGAAAACCCACCCCATGCCAACAATCCACACAGCCCAAAGGCTGAAAAGCCCCAGGTTCCCATCACATCTGCTCTCCCTTGCCTTTGCAACCCCCATTAGATGATCACAACAGCAATGTACTGGGAAGCATCATGTAAAACTGCTCATCTTGCAGCCGGCAAGCTGGGCTGGCTGTGCTCCTCCTGCACACACGCATACACAGAGCTCTGCAAGCCGAAAGCGGATCCGCTCCCCAAACACCAGCTGGATGTGACACTCAGATGGGCTGATCTGCTGATACCGAAGCCAGAAAGGTCAGCACAAAGGTTGAGCACTGAGGTGAGTGTTTGATTAAACCGGGTGGGTGAGGGTTTTGCAGAGATCTGTTGCGGATGGAAGTGAAAGCTTTATGGAGTGCCGGTGGGTGCTCCTGACAGCGTTGGAGACAACATGGATTTGGCACTGGCTGCAGCAGCCTTCTTCCCTCGCCATCTGATTTCCAAGCTCCAAGGGCCTTGAGGTGACTGATGAAACTTTGCTACGCAACATTCTTAGGTTTTATGTTCCATTATATCACAACGAGCCTCAAATCCTGTTCCACGCAAGGGGCTGTCCACATTTATTCTTTACCTTATTCTAAGAGATGCTGCTCCCATCAATTCATGCCTGCCTTCACAGATCTGACAGCTTGTAACTGTTACTAACCAATAGCAGGTACTCCGTGATGCAACTTTCAGTCATAGTTGTCTTTTATGACCAGGACTCTTAAACCTTTTCTTTTCCTTCTATCTTGCTTTGATTTGGGCTTTTCTTATTAATTAAATGGCAAGTTTCAATAGCCCAAGATTGAATTATAAAGGTTGTTTAGAGAGAGCAGAATGATCAGAGCAAAGGGTGGAAGCTATATATGTATTATATACATATACTTAAGATATAGAACTATGCTTCCAGACGTTTGGAACAAATTAAATAGAGGATCAAATTAACTAGTGATTGAATTAAGTGGAAAGCATCTCATTACCTAAAAGACGGAAACATGTGTCATTTTAAAACAGCTAAAAATAAAGCAAGAATGGGTAGAAATGAAAAGCAGGAACCTTGCAAATGTCAGCCAAATTTGGGCTCTGTTGAGCCCTCCACATGTGAAGGCTGTAAATAAGGTGGCTTTTGCTGCATAGGGGGAGCTGCTGGGGAACGATGTGCTTGGAAAACAGATGTTGCAAAAGGGAGCAGCTACACACCGCATTTCATACATCTGGAATCAAAGAAACATGTGCAAGGTGAAAAGATGTCTCATCCACGGACCACAGCTTAGCAGGAAGGACTCGGATGCCCAGGACATTGTCTTCTCCTGCAGGCAGGCAGCCTGAGCTTTGGATCTATTACTTGGTTGAAAATCTAGAGTAACTCCACCTGCTCTGTCAGCCAGATGAACAGTTCTCTGTCAGTCAATGACTTTGATTTGCTCATGCTCCTCAAGGCCCAGAGAGTTACTCAATCAGATTGGATTTCAAGTATTTCACAAAGAGGAGCAGACCTTGTAGTACAAATCTGTCTTTTTAACCCAAGATGAACACATCTTGTTGCATTCTTAATTCAGCGCCTTTATTCAAGGGCTCACTCTCCTGTTTTCCAGACATTTAATTTCCCTTGAAATAGATGTGAAAACCAGAGCGTGTGTTCACATCCAGCCTTTTGTGAAAGGACTGAGATCATTTCACGTGTTTCTGCCCTCCCGTGATATTGATGCTCATCTTCCTGCCTGCTCATCCGGACCTTACAAATCCCAGTCACTTCTCTTCCTGACACAACATTTCACTTAGTGATGCATCAGATGGCAATGGTACTGAGCTGCCACGCAGGGCAGGAAATCAGTTTTTCACTCCACCAAACTCCAGCCCCAAATTCAGGATGAGGAATAAGGGATAGCCCTTTCCTATCTAATGATGCATTTTTCCTTTTGTTTCTTTTACATATATCGCATTTTGACAAATGCACGTGGAACTTCTCCAGGATAAATAACATTATCTTTCCAGAACCCTACGGCACCCCATGGTAACTCATTATTTTCCAATTAAATTTACTGCTCATTGGCAGTCGCTCTGCTTTCATTTTATGCCATTTGTTTACTGAAGAACAAAATGCATAACACAAAGCCCTATAAAAGTCAGCCTAAGTTAATTAAATGTGAAACCAGGAAGCCCAACTTTGCCTCCAGAGCAACTTTATCATGAGATCTCCTTAAAAATGTCACTTTTTTGCAAGGATTTATTTAAGATGCATGCAAACGCTATTAATTAAATGTGTGGCCCCTTCACTTAGCAGTATTTTGTAACCACTGACTGTAGAAACATGAGTTCACAAGATTCACAAAGCCAGATGAAGGAAGTATTTTTCAGTCAGACAAGTATTTTTAGAGCCCTTAGATGTTTCCGAGTTACTCTGGCTGAATGCAGGATACCCAAACACCACTTTGGAAGCGATGCACCATATTCTTCTCCTTTTATTGTCAAGAAGACCTGATTTCATTCCTTGGTAGGGCCATGGTTTGATTGATTGCAAAGCTGCTGTGTCCATAGGTTTTATCAGCCACTTCACATCCTAACAAAATTACTGATTAGGGTCTACCACGAGCTGCACACTGCGCATCACACGGAGCAAGAAATGACTGTACAATAGAGGGCAAAACCTAATCAAGACACAAACCTTGGCTGGTGATGTTCCTAGACAATGTCAGAAACAATTTTTAAGTGACAGTATTCAATATTTGCATGCCCCTCTCCATCAGAGCCAGACAGCCCACATAAATCCCATGTTATAAGTACCTATTTCTCTGCATGGGTGAAGTAGACTTTGGTGTCTTTTCACATGGATGTCTACACTTCAAATCATTGCAGCTGTTCAGATGAAGTCCACCCTCACAATCTCTGAGTGAGGTGTCTAGCACAAACCCACCACCCAAACACCTATAACAACCATGGAAACATGCACCTCCATCCAACCCTAACCCTAGAGAGGTACATAAATCAGGTGAGATGAACTTGGAAGTGCTAATTTCCCATCATTGTTCACAGCAACAGCCTATGCGATTTCCTTAGGTAAGTCATCAAGTTTTAGGTTGAAAGCTGGAGGCAACTTCTTCCAGTATCAGAGTAGAATTTGACAGGTCAGAAACAGCTTCCCAGTGCTAAAAGATTCCCAGCTTGGAATCTGAAACTCCAGGTTTATCTCTAAAGTTATCAATTGTCCTCGTAAGTAAAAGAAAAGAAAAACCTTTTTGGAGACACACAAATTAGAAACAACACGAATAATGAACAGAGGACTATGAAACTGGGCAAAAGTCTCCATTAGGGTACCCAAAAGCTACTTTGAATAAGACTGAAGACAAGATTTCAGTATTTTGTCGGGACAAATCACTTTGAAAGGGAAATGCCACATATAAAGGTTCTTACTCCTTACTGCCCATTCAAACTCCAGCTCAGTCATAGAATCATAGAATTGTGTGGGTTGGAAAGGACCTTAAGATCATCCAGTTCCAACCCCCTGCCATAAGCAGGGACATCTCACACTAAACGATGCCACGCAAGGCTTCGACCAACCTGGCCTTGAACACTGCCAGGGATGGAGCATTCACAACCTCCCTGAGCAACCCATTCCAGTGCCTCACTACCCTCACAGGAAAGAATTTCTTCCTTATATCCAATCTAAACTTCCCCTGTTTAAGTTTGAACCCATTGCCCCTTCTCCTGTCACTACAGTCCCTAATGAAGAGTCCCTCCCCAGCATCCCTATAGGCCCCCTTTAATGGGAAGAAGGTTTGCTCTGGTAGGAGCAGCACACAGAGGTCTGACCAGAGCACATCACATAGCGCTTCATCCCTGCTACTGATCTCCTGGGAGGCAAAAAGTGGTGCCTGAGACAGCAGCACCTTGAGTCAGGTGCAAGTGAAAGGCAGTGCGATGGTGTTGAGGTGAGCTTTACATCTTGCGCAAGGTGAGAGAAGCACAGTGTCAGCAGCTAATAAGTTTATAACGGGGTTTCTTCCTCAAGCCAAATTCAGCCCAGATTTATAACTCCCCCCATACCACTCTGAACTTCCCGACACTCCTCCTGAAACATTTCACTAATGCTCAATTACTGTCATGTTCTCTTAAGGACCTGGAGGGGGGAGAAGGTCTCCATTTGGAGACCAGATGCCATTTCCACAGATACTCACAAACCGGTGCAATAAATAACCCATTCACCCTTCAGAAACAGGCTTTGAGGATATGATAAGTTTGAAAAAAGAAAAGAAAGTGAAACCTGTGACATGTTCGATGTGTAATGGAAACTAACCAGAAGCTAAGACGTTAAATTGGTGCTGGGGCACCTTTGCCTTGTGGCGGGGCCAGACTGTCTGTCTGACTTGGAGGCAATGAAAGCAGAGCTCCTCCACAGCCTCAGCACAGTAGTGATGCTGCCCACACTGAAAGGCACCTGTATTGGGTTTGTGTGGCAAGGTTTTGGTAGCTGTGAGGGGTACAGGGGTGGCTTCCGTGAGAAGATGCCAGGAGCTTTCTCCATGTCTGATGAAGCCAATGCGAGATGGCTCCAAAACGGACTCGCTACTGGTAAAGGCTGAGTCCATCAGTGACAGTGGCAGCACCTCTGGGATAATATATTTAAGAAGAGGGGAAAAGTTACTGCACTACAGCAACCGCAGCCACAGAGAGGAGTGAGATGATGCGGGAGAAACAGCCCTGAAGACCCCAGGGCCAGTAAGGAAGGAGGTGAAGAGGTGCTCGAGACACGGGAGCAGAGATTGTCCTGCAGCCCATGGTACAGACCATGGTGAGAGGCAGGCTATGCAGCCATGGAGATCCACAGTGGAGTAGCTTGTTCCCAAAGGACTGCACCCTGTGGAAGGGCCCCATGCTGAAGCATTTCATTAAGAACTGCAGCCCATACGAAGGATTCACATTGAAGAAGTCCATGGAGGACTGTCTCCTATGCAAGAGACCCTACGCTGGAGCAGAGGAATAGTGTGGGGAGTCCTCCCCTGAGGAGGACGGAGCAGCAGAGACAACCTGTGATAAACTGACCATAACCCCCAAGAAGTAGAGAAATAGTGGGTGAAGTTGAGACCAGGAGGAAGGGAGGAGTAGGGAAAGGTGTTCTCAAGATTTGCTTTTATTTCTCATTATCCTACTCTGATTTAATTAGTAATCAAATAAATCAGTTTTTCCCAAGTCAAGTCTGTTTTGCCTATGATGGTAACTGATGAGTGAGCTTGCCCTGTCCTGTCTTCACCTACAAGCATGTCACTATATGCAGAAGGTTAATGGTGAGAGCATGAGCCTGAGCCCACTCTCCAGAACACACCATCCACACAAGCAGGGACTCAGCACCCACCTAAGCTGAGCTCTGGAAACTGAGAAACCAAGTACTTCTTAGATCTACAAACAGGACTGACCCCTTGTTCATGAGGTCTGGGCAGAGTGGACCTTAAGCATTACAGCCCATTCCAACACTGGATGTCTTTAATTCAGTATCCTTAACCAGTAGACACAGCATTCACACATCCTACTGGGCTTAAACCCCACCTTTGAGCTAGATCTCTGTCTTAAGATTTGTGAATCAACCGACAGCAATCATGCATTCACTGGACAGACACTTCCACTGCACATTATCGTCCAAAACCTTCTTTCTGCTTTGATACTTGAAACAAGTGTCTGTTTGTACATATGGAAACCACATTATATATTCCAGATGGAAATCCATACTCTATTTCAGAGAAGGAAACGAGAGCTATTTCATAGTAGATGCATAATTTGTTGTGTGAATATGAAATACGTGACTGCCTCACATGTTATGTTGTGAGCTAATCATAAAAAAATATAATGAAAAAGGTCCCATCTGTCTCTAAATCCTATAATCCAACTGTTCTCAGCTAACTCCAGCTCTGCCAGTGCCTGGTATACATAGAGCAAGGGGAGGGTTCTGTGCCAAGGAAATACTGGAAACCAGAAGAGCATGTACAGAGCTGCAGCTAAGGTTTCATCGGAGGCAGTGAGAAAATGTCTTGGAGAGAATAGAGACCTTCTGACACCTCTTCAGCTGACTGCAGTCACCCCCCAACTCTTCAAATTGTTCTTGACCTGCCTTTCTATCCAGGCTGCCTTGTAATTATCTTCTTAACATCATTTCCCTGCAGTTCCCTTAATGGGATCACTGGGAAAGATCCAGCTGCGCATTAGAAAGCGTGGGGGCAAAGTGCTGTCTGCAAAAGATAATGGGGATCTCGCCACTCACATCTGGGAGGCTGAGATTGCAAACCAGAGGCTGATGGCTGCAGAAGCAGCTCTGCCCTGGTCAGTAGATACGTGGCAGGCAGCAGGAGGTGGGGCTGATATGCTCTGCCTCTTCTATCCTGATCTCTTCTCCTTGGGGATTTATCACCCCATCACCTTTGTCCAACCTGGATTTTACCTGCACAGCACTTACACCATCTCTTTAGAAGGCCCCATATTAAGTTACTTCAAGGTTTGATGCAGAGCCTACCACAGTCAATTAATGACTTAGGTATACTCTAGATCTGACCCTTTGGGACCTTTCTTAGTTACAAACCATGCCAATGTTTTAATCAAGGTTACGCACTAACGAATTAAAAATTACCCTGTAAGTGCCCTGGCCAACCAGACCACATGGACGTGTCTGACAGGATTCATCTTCCATCACAGCAGTGCCAGACACCCAGGAGTATTGCCATCTCTATTGAGAGAAAGGCAAATTAACAGTGAAGTTAATTTACACCAGCCTCAGCTCCCAGAGGTCTCTCCAAGCCCATTTGCCTTGTGATTCCTATGCCTCCCCACCTGGAAATCTCCCAACATGGGGATGCATCTGCTTGTTGCTGACGGCAAAAATGGTGTAAGAAAGCACCCAGAGCAACATGTAACAGGGAAAAGAAGGAGAAAGGGATGGTGAAGGTGCAGGACAGGCCTGAGGTGTCTGACACCTCTGGGAAATGGGTCAGCTCTGGCCTTGAGGTTTAGCTCCATTTTGGAGATCCCCAGAGGACAACCTGCTGTGTGCTCTCCCAGCCTCCCCCCAGCCACACCAGTGCTCTGGTAGAGCCATCTCACACCAGCAACAGGAGTGTTTGCTCAGGTGGGCTTTACTTCTGCTCTGTCACCTCTTCTCTTGACTTGGTTGTAAATCCCTCCAGAAGCCTTTACAACACAAGAGGCAGAGAGAGGGAAGAATCCCTTAGGCTAACACAAAGCATCAGATTCAAGAGCAGTTCTTTGTCTTTGGAGGCAAACACTGACTTTTACAAACAGCAGACAACGTCCTGGGGACTTTAGGGGACTGATGCAGTATTTTCTGGCTGGATAGGGAACAGCCAGGTAACCACTGACACTGTCTCCACACAGGGTTTGAGGTTCCCATCCTTCTCCTTGGGCACCATAAGCCATGATCCCACTAGAGAAACAATTCATCATAGCAGGGGTGCCTCATTTAGATTTATTACAAAGCCTTGCGTTAGCCCAGGAAAACTGCTCCCAGGAGTCATCCAGCATACCAGAACTAACAAGACAGCCCCTTAGATGGAATGATGTTATCCAAATCCCCTTTACCTGCAGCCCAGGAACACTGTGACAGCCACAGCAGCTGGCCCACATTAACAGAGATCTGCAACTTCTAGCAAGAATCAGGCACAGAGCTGCTCCAAACCCCAGCTACAAAACTGCTGAACTGAGAGGAGTATCACAAAGAGGGAAAACACAGCATCAGACCATAGCTATTTGATTGTGATTTATGCCCCATTCCATCTTGCCTTATCATAGCTAAGCCCTTCAGGACTAAAACACTACATAAGCTGTATAGAAATGGCTTTTGGTCCTGGGTGTGCAGCTTTGCTGCCTCATACAACTGCAATGGGGCTGTGGACAGACATGCCACACAAACCCAACACTTGTTCCCATCAAACACGTGTGTATACAACTGTTGGATGTACTGATAGCCCCTGCATTGCCACCCAGCACTGCCCACACTCCTGGAGCTTCACTACAGCCTTGAAAAGCATGCAATATAAACTATGGCATCGATCCCCTTGACAGCATCACTGCCTTGGCTGCACTGAGGTCTTCATCAGCAGACTGCAACACAAAGACAGATGGGGGAAAGAGAAAGTGATACCTGGCACAGAGCTGACAAAACAGGACATTGTGCCAGCTTGCAGAGCCAGACTTCTCACTGTTTTGTTTCAAAGTGGTATTTTTGTTTGCTTGTCTAAAAGCCAATCATGGTTTAAAGAAAAATGGTTGAACACACAAGTCAGAAATAACCCTGGCCTTGAACACTGCCAGGGATGGGGCAGCCACAGCTTCTCTGGGCAACCAGTGCCAGCATCTCGCCAACCTCACAGTACACGCATATCTGTATTTCCCTCACCTATCCCCATCATGTGGGAGAGAGGCAAATGTCTCTACTTATAGCATCAATCTCAAGTGCTCTGAACTGTTCATGTGACAGGAAACCAGCCTTCTCCATTCAAGGAGCACAGACCCAGCCCTCTGCATTGTCATTAAAGTAATTAAAAAGGTGATGATGAAATGACTGGTTTTGGGCTGAGGAACACAAGGGAAAGCTGCCCAGTGGGTGAGGAGATCCAGGACACCATTCTTCAGGGGTTTTTTTCCCCTCAGTGTATAACGTTACCCAGCTCACACACGGCTGAACTAGAGCATCTCTTCCATTCAAGGTGAAGCATTCAAGCTAGAATGAATTTCCCCCTTGCCCTCGTCAGCTGCTCCCAACTTGTCTTATTTCCAACCTAACTTCGACATCCATACACTGGATCTTCTTATATATATGTTTCACATCAGAAATATAGGTGCAGGGAATCACCTACCATGATCACACTGCTCCAAGCTTTCTCTTCAGTAAGAGAAGACCAAGATATAGACCAAGCTCTTTAAGACTGCCTCTCATTCCAGAGCTTGATTCACCCCATTACAGCTGAGGTATCCTCCAACATGTATCCAAGCAGAGAACAAAAGCCTCCATGCCCTTTGTAGGGTCATAAACTTTGTGCTTTGCCTTTGAGCACTGCCCACTGAAATTGCCCCAGATGCAAACTGACCTGCTAGAAACTGGGTGTTCCATAAGGAAGGAAACCACAGCTCCAGAGCTCCTCAAAGGCCTCTACAAGCAGCCAGTGGTGAACGTTTCCTGATGTCAGTCATCCATCAGCTCACGAGTAACTGGCAATCTCTACTCAGTGCACTTCGGACTCTGTTCTTTGCCATGGTGCTGTGCAACGTCCGTGACAGTTGCGTGTGCTGTTTGAGATGGTTTCACTCAAAGTGGCACCAGCCCAATGGGGAAGACAACAGCTCTCCAAACAAACGGCTCTTTATTTCAGCACTTGCACAGGAGGTTTTCATCAACAGAAGTCTCTCTGGGTACCACTGACAGCCAGAGCTTCAGTCAAGGCATGCTGAGGTGAAAGTCCAAGGAACGCCATTCCTTCTCCGGGCCGATTCCTTGGCTGTCAAATCACCATCCAAAGCAAACACATTAAAATCAATGCCTTTAGAAATGACAAGCTCTGAAAAAACACGCTCTGCAAACAGATGGTCGATGCAAAGCTGCTCAGGAGGCACCCCCAGCTGCCTCTCACAACTCACCCACAGTTTTTCCCCAATGAAATATGGCTCACCTTGCTGGAGCCAGTGGGCTGCTGCTGCTTGCTCAGGCAGCGTGGAACAGGATGAACCCCATATTTGCTCAGTCCAGAGAAAGGCAAATGTACCCATTGACTCATACAGTCACTGCAGAAAGCACATCCTGATGCAGGGGGGGTTCAGTGTTTCCCCACAGGCTATGCTGGTGGTCTCCCAAACCATGCCTTGCTGTCTCAGCAGCAGCTGTAGTTATGGAGCCCAAGGAAGCAGATAAACAAGGAGCTGAATGATGCTATGAGTCAATTCAGGGCTTGTGATAACAAAGACAGAAAAGGGCTGCAGCCAGGCAAGGCAAGGCAAGGGGAAACACTGCAGTTTCAAATCGAGTTTGACCAAGGCAACCCAGCAGGAACCTGCTGAGTCAGTCTTGATACTGTGTACAGCTGAAGCAGAGAGCAGAGCTCTAGCAATGGCCCAGGGACCTCATCCAGCTCTGCTGATACCCCTGCAACTACCCATGACAGCAGTACTGGTTCTGGCCTGAGCCCTCACTGAGCCACCAATAAACCCCAAACTTAAGGGGTTTATTGGTGGCTCTGAAAGGGACTCTTGACAAGGGCCTGTAGTGACAGACCAAGGGGAATGGCTTTAACCTGACACAGGGGAGACTGATGAGCTCGTAGGCAGAAGCTCTTCCCTGTGAGGGTGCTGAGGCGCTGGCACAGGGTGCCCAGAGAAGCTGTGGCTGCCCCATCCCTGGCACTGCTCAAGGCCAGGTTGGACACAAGGGCTTGGAGCAACCTGCTCAAAACATGATCATACTGCTGAGACCTGAACCTTACACCTCAGGCTTCCTACTTACCATCCCCTGTACCCAAAACATCTCCCTCCTAACCTACAGCAAGCTTCCAGCTTAGTGCTGACCTTCATGACTCCAGGCTGCAAGCTACAGTGAACCACGGATCAGATCCATGACAGGAGCAGCAGGGATAATTACTGCTTTAAATGGAGAGGCTGTCTTGCCATCAAAAGAAACTGTTAAGGGAAATGGTGGATTACCCACCACATGGTCTATTCAGGCCAAGAGCAGAAGAGATGTTTTAGCCAGAAATGAGTTAGTGGGCTCAGTGGTGAGGTTAATGGACAACATTTTATAGTCTGCTATGCAGCAGGTCAGGCTAGATAAGGCTTTAGATGTTTCCAGCACTCTCATGTTCATACCTCTAAACAAATGGATAAGGGAATAATAAACAGTCTCTTCCATAAGTTCTCCACTCATAAGTTCAATTATGAGGAAGTTGGGGAAAGTTCATAAAACTTTAAGGAACTGCATTTACTTACTTGCATTTTCCCCTGTGTCTGACACGGAGGGAAGCCAGCACCAATCTCTATGTCCAACATCCTGTACCACATTTCAGTTCTCTCTGGATGAGGTTTCCAGCACTGACCTTCCAGTCTCATTCATGCCGCTGAAAACTGTCCATCAAGCACATCCTCACTTGGGAGCAATGGCTTGAGCCCAAGCTGTCCTCAGAGGTCCCAGCACGACCAAAGGAAACACTGGCAGTGGAGAGGGGTTATGCTGGTGTGAGGAAATAGCTGCTCCTTGAGCCAATGAAGTCCTCTGGGGGCCATGCTCTGGGCAGGCAGCAGCAGCTCCACTGCCAGCAGCCGTTTCTGCAGTAGTAACAAAAAGTACACGAGGCTTGTGGAGAATCAGCATCTTCCAACACCATCTTCTGGGCACTGAGGGCTCCTGTTTCAGCAGCATCGCTCCGATACCTGTGAAGTAATTAGCAACAGCTATTACCACTGTCCTCTAATGGAAGATGGCCTTATTAATTACATTACACTGAGTCAGCTTAGCGTGCTCAGAGATAATTAAATCACTGCTAGCCCTTCTTCCAAAATAAGCAGCAAACTTGTATTTTACAGACACTTACGCAAAGATCCCGTGATAAGAACACACCTTGTGTTTGAATGTTTTCCATCATGCTTTAGACTCCCTGAATCTCTAAATACTTCCTATGAGGATCAGCTCACCCACTCCAGAACTGCCTGCACCAGACAGAACCCTATGTGGGATTTTAGAGTATCCATCAGAAATAGCAAAACGGATCTGGTTAAGAGGGTGGCATGAACCTGCTTGAACTTTAATGAAACACTAGCATTAATGCATACCTGCATCACCTTAAAAGCATCAAAAGCCTCAACAGGCTTACTGTATTCCACAGTATGACCTCTCCTGTCCCCACCCAAGGTCGCTGGTACAACACTTGATCTGTGGAGGAACCTCCTCTGCTGACTCATCAACTTCATCTAAATGAATGTGGTTGTTAATATCAACTAATCTACATATTGTTCTTGATGCTAATGCCTTTCACTTATGAACCCCACTGTCACCCAATGCCTCTGCTGTATAACGCAATACATTTACACCCTAAACATGTAAGGGAGACTGTTTAACACTTTAGAATTCAGGCTGCACTTAACAGAGTGCATCCACAGGCCCAGGATCGTTTCCTTTGACCTTGAATGCATGACAGAACATCATTCAAAAGAGTTATCCCTCTGGTTGGTAGAGAAATGCAGAAGGACTGAACCACCTTCCAGAGGCATCTCTTTTTCCTGCTGAATTTTCAGGGACCCTGCAGCAACGATGGATGGGAACCATCCCATCAGTAAACTATTACATGCTAAGAAAGAAGCCATAACTTTTCTAAGGGAGAAAAAATGGGCATATTTGGGAAAAGAATAAAATGGTTTTACTTCGTGTTTAAATTTTTCTTTCCTGAGTACATTTGTTTCCAAAAATCGTCAGCATTTCATTTTTAAGGAGGGATTTAAATGGCTTCAGAGCACGCAGCTGAAGCAAAATGAATCAAGCTAAGGGTTTAGGGCCTCCTATCCATTTTGCTGAACAATCTTCCTCTTAGTGTGATCAGAAAGAAACTCAGCAACATTTTTTAGTTTAACAACCAAAAGGAAAAAAAAAAAGAATCAATTATTCAGAGTTCTAGTTCCGAGCTTGAGATCATTTAAAGATATTAAGAAATACAGCGATGTGCACCGAATTAAAGGCAGCATCAAAATCTTAGATGCAAAATAAAGGCTTTCGAGCAAATCTCCATAAAAATCCGTGAGAACATTTGACAATTATTTATATTTCCAATAAAACAGGTGATTTTTCAAATCAACTGGAGATAAAAATCTTTCTCAAAAGTAATGAAAATGCAAATAGGCAGTACTAGATAAATTAGGCTGGGAAACTGCTTGTGGACTGAAAACAGGTCATGCTGCACATAGCAAGAGGCACGGAAAAGTGGAAAATTAAAGGCAAATTGAACTCAAGTTCTTATTTCTCAACAGCATCCTTTTAAAAAACTCACCCTTTACATTTTCTTTCCAAACACTGAAGCAACAGGGAAAAGGGCACTGGGGTCTGACCTGCCTTTAATAATACACTGGGAGTTTTTCCTTTGGAGGGAAAAACATTTGGTAAGAGGCAAGACAAATAATCCCAACTAGATTAATAAATTTGTTAACAGAGGGCTGGAAAAGGGGGTACCACCAACGAGGACACAGCCTCTGCTTTCATTTTAGCACCTTTTCAAAAAGAAGAAATGCATAAAATAATATTTGGAATACCACGGGGTGTCAGGGAAAACAGAGCCTACCCTGAGCTGCCAGGAGGAGCTGACGAATGAAGCACTGAAAGGCAGAGATGCAATGGAAAGAAACCCTGCTCCCCTCCTTTCATTCTTGTTTTGACTCCTGTTTCAGAGCTTTAATTTAATTAACCAAGTGGTGTCTCCCAGTATTGTGAGGCTGATCCTGTTCTTGGTATCCCACAGGAGAAGGCTTTCAATGACATTTCAATGGTGATGAAACCATGACGCATTCATCCAAATCCTGCTTTCTGGCAGGGATGGGAACAAGATAAAACCAGTTCAAAGCAAGGTTTCAGGTAACCTGGACTGGAGGAGCAAAAGTATTAGGGAGGGAAAAGCACAGGTCAAAAATGGTCCTAGCTGTCTGACATGTTACATATCCATACCATGGGGTCCTTTAGGAAGTGCATGCCAGAACCCCAAGCTATACACGCTGTCTCAGTGTGAATAAGGCACGTGATTGCTCTGTACCCTGCAACAGTCGGAACTTCCCTGGAGTGCCTACAACGTTAAAACTTCACACTAACGACAAGGAGCTGGACTGTCCTCCAGCAGCAGATCACTCCTCAGAGAGGGCTTCTGCCCCCAGAGCGCACCCTGAAATAAGCAAAAGCAAGAGAAGAATCAAATCCTCCAAGTCCAAGGAAAAGGATTTAGCCCCTGACACAAAGCACTCTCTTTGAACCAGGCTTCAAGGGACAAAGTTACACCCTGGTCCATCCTGAAGGCTGGATCATCTTTGCCTTGATATCCCCTTTTCCCTAATCTTCTATTCATTCACATTGGCCCATCTTGTGCTTGAAAACAAAAAAAATCCCCAAACAACCAAAATGCAGAAACAATTCTTGCTAAATTCTTTTCATGATTATTGTGTAAATAACAATCCAGCTAAAAGAGCGATATGAATCTCCTTTAATAACTCACTCGCCAGATTTCTTCCCTTGCCTTTCAGACCTCAGCATCAGTAGTGTTTCCTCTCCTACCCATCAATTGATACTTAAATAATGCATAACACTGTCTTATTAAATGCATGTTGAATATTTATTTGGAAGCTCATCACAAGTTGAAAGATAACCTTCATTTTCAATTCCCTTTGGGATAATCAGTTAATTGGGTATCAGCAGAAGCTCAGCCTCTTCAGTCTGCTGCTAGTCAGCCTTAGAGCCCTGTTTAACAGTGGCTTCAACACACAAGAGGCTCAGGCCCTCACGCTGCTTTGTCCACTCCGAGCTAATCCACAAGATGGATATAAAAAAGAAAGATGATAAAAGTGGTCTCAGTCACCCAATTCTTCTTCAGTCTCATTTGTGCTTTGGATTTGGGCCAGACACAGGCAGGAAAGAGCCAACCGCTTCCTTGAGATAACTGCTTAGACCAAGTCCTGGCAGCTGTGGCTTTCACATAAACTCAGGAGTTATATGGGACCTCCTGGCAGCACTGCAGCAAGACCTTGGGCTTGCTTGTCCCTAATACACTTTGCATTAAAGCATCTTCCAATAAATTCAGCGATACATACAGTGATACAGCCTGGACCATATCTGACTCTGATTGGCAGAGCTGTTTCCTGTTCATCACTACCAGGTAGAGTTAATGAAGTCAGTTAACTAACCATGCCCCAAAGGCAGAAACCAGCTCAACTTTCTGTTGAAGAATCCTCTTTCCTCTTCTAAGAGCACACTGGCTCCATTTCAGAGGGCTGCTCCAGGCCCCCAGCATATAACGGCTCATCACTGAAAGGCTGTTGGTAAACTGTCATTTATTCTGTGCTGCTGACTGTTCTCCTTATACAGAAACACAACTGCATCAATGAATTAGGGGGAGGGAGATGTACTATATCAACCTGGTGAAAAACCACAAAGGACTTGTCAGCCCAGGCCCACCTCGTTCCTCAGAGCATTACATTAAAACCCATTGATGGCAGAGAAGCCACCAAACCCTTCTGCAGATGGGGCAGCTGCCAGTGTCTGATGTGCTCTGCAGTACAAGACCCAACAAATCAGCACATGGAAGGAATTTACCCATGTCCAGAGCTTGTCAGGTCTCTGGCAGCTGCTGCCAAGAGCTGCACAGGGAGCAAAGAGAAGCACTTGTGTGTACCAGTGTCTCCCAGGCTGGTCAAATTCACTTTCAAGAGGAAACTCAGCCAAACAACGTTTATATGGCAAATGCCTTCTAATTTCCATACACTTGGTTATAATGTTGCTTCCCCTCCTTCTTCTCCCATCACTGTTTACACTGAGGAGTGTTCCACCACTACACAGCAAAGCATTCCACAGGATACAGGAATTGTGTTAGCACAAACAGCTTCTACCTTTAGGAAGTATTTTCCATCACATCCCAGTTGTCTCTGAAAACCTGCATCAGTTTCAGCTGGATAACTCTGACCTGGGATCAGCAGGGAAATACAGAAAGAGGTCCAGAACCTCCTAATAAATGTAACCTCAGATTTGCACCTGCTATGTGTTTCCTCCTGCATAGAAAGCAACAGTGCACATGGAAATCCCAGCGTGTGCTCCTCAGGCTTACCAAGTTGTAAAGCACAGCACAGATCTCCTAAGAATCTGAAGTGACAAACTGGTTTGTGATTTAAAGCTATTTGACAGCCAGGTCCTGTAAGAAAGATCTAATCTGTGGTGGGTTTGTCCAAATTAAGTCTAATAATGACAAATGAGAGGGTTTAAGCACTTCTGGAATGAGACCTGAGCAGTGTGCAGAGAGTAGCCAAGGACTAAGCCTGCTCCAAAACTGAACCTCATGGTACAACACATGGAGGAGAAAATCAACACACAGGGTAGCTTACCACAGACACAGCCTGGGAGGAAGAAGGAGACACGAAACAGCATAAAACAGGCACTTTTAGAGCTAATATCTCCTTGCTCCAGGCATGTACCTTAGGAGGTGAAGAACCACATGGATGGCTGGTCTCTGTCTGCCGGGAGCTGGGGCATCTGCATTTAGGCAGAAGAGTCTGGCCCTGATGAGTGAGAAAAGATCCTTTCAGCCCTCATCACTCCACTCTATTCTGCTCTCCATGTTTCACTGCACAGCAGGATTCTCCCATCCCAAAGGAAAAGGCAGATTCTTTTGCCAATCCACATGTGCCCATCAAGACGGGGCTGCCCAGTGATGAGGTGAAGGGTCCATGTGTGTCTCACTGCTGGGACCCAAACCAAAGTGGTTCACATGAAGGGAGAGGAGCTGCCCCTCTCCACACAGCCGCTCCTCCTTCCTCCTCACCCCAAGGACATAGACATCCACTGATATGGATAAATCATGCCACGGAGCTAAAGGTCCCTTCTTGCCTCTCTTTTATTCATCCTTGCAAGGATGAATAAAGGCTCTCGCTGGAACCTTAAATATTTTCACAATCCATCATCTGTATATTAACATCTGACATGTGTGGGTGACAGACCAACAACGCCTGTGCTGAGAAAGCTGACACTACATCTGGCTCTCTCCCATGAAAAAGCAATGAGGAAACACATCTTCAAGGTGCATCTGATACCCAAATCGGGCTCCTTGTCGCGTTCATCGGGTCTCTCCACCACATCCACTGCCAGGAAAGCACAGGTTCTTGGGGATTGCTTGGATTCAGACTGGAAAGGCTGCACACAAAGAAGCCCTCAGTTTTCCAGATGTTTTGGATTTTCTGTATATATGGAAAAAATAAAATGACTCTTTAATACTGAGAATAGGTAGAGATGTTGGATTTGGACTGTGCGTGTGGGGACCAGCCAAACTGAAACGCATGGTGGATCTTTCACCGGGGTTTTACACGTGCAGAGAGAGAGCACAGAACTGTGGCAATTGTTGGGTTTGTGGGATATTGAATTCCTCCAACTAATTTTGCATGAAACTGGCTTTAGTTTTCATTTCCCCCTTTTCTGTTTTGGTTTGGGATTTTTCAAGTCTTCCCCATCTTCCCTTCCCTCTTGGAAAAAGGAGGAAAAATAAGAAATGAAAACCTCGCCCTTCCCCATCCTTTAACATTTTTAAAGCTACTCTCAATCCATACTCAACCTTTTCTCCAGGTAGACCCTGCATAGCCTTTGACATGTATTAAAAGCTTGATGCCTACAGTAAAGTTCCTGTTTCCATACTTCCAGCACCAAAAGCGTGAACTGGTTTTAAATAATGCTGAGCAGGCAGCAACTCCCAATAAATTTCACACCCCTGCAGAAGTCCTGATGTCAGGATTGGTTTTATCCTTTTGTTTGCAGGTTGCCTTCATTACTTTCTTCCCTTGGGTCAGGAAAAGGCTGCTTTTGACATCTCCCATTTACCAAGTGCAGAGGTATAAACTCAGAGTAACTCCACTAAACTTCATGTGCTTAATGTGGATATTCTGGATTTGAGTTGCTGTAAATGAGATCAGAATTTTTCCCAGCCACAGGAGCCAGACAGAAGTCAAATGCTTTACATACATTACCTCTGCTTCAGCATGCTAATGATGTGCAGTTTTCAAATGCTTCTCCCCAGGCTGGGTAGTTTCAGGAATGGCACTAAAAGCACTAAAAGGATACAGGGCAGACATCACCGCAGGGGCAGGCATACAACCAGCAAAGCCACCAGCCTGACTGCAGCAAATCTTGGTTTTGTGAGTTGAGAGAGGAAAAGATGTGCAGTATCCAAAAGACATCAACAAATCCACCCCTGCTAATGCTGCTGTCATAGACTCACAGACTGATTTGGCTTTGAAGGGTCCTTTAAAGGTCATCTCGTCCAACCCCCTGCAATGAGCAGGGACATAGAGAGTCACAGAATCCCAGCCTGGTTTGGGTTGGAAGGGAGCTTAAAGTTCATCCAGCTCCAACCCCTACCACGGGCAGGGACCACTTCCACTGGAGCAGCTTCCTCCAAGCCCCTGTGTCCAACCTGGCCTTGAGCAGTGCCAGGGATGGGGCAGCCACAGCTTCTCTGGGCACCTCAGCACCCTCACAGAGAACAGCTTCTGCCTAAGAGCTCATCTCAGTCTCCTGTGCCAGTTTAAAGCCATTCCCCCTTGTCCTGTCACTATGTGCTCTTATAAAAAGCTTCTCTCCAGATTACTTGCCAGCCCCTTTAGGCACTAGAGCTCCTCTACGGTCTTCCCTTAAGAAGCCTGCCCTTCTCCAGGCTGAACCAGCTCAGGTCTCTCAGCCTGGCTCCAGAGTAGAGCTGCTCCAGCCCTTGCAGCATCTCTGTGGCCTCTTCTGGACTTGCTCCAGCAGCTCCACGCTCTTTCTATGTTTGGGGCCCCAGAGCTGAACACAGTACAGCAGGTGAGGTCTCATATGTTCCATTAGACCAGGTTGCTCAGAGCCCTGTCCAACCTGACCTTTAAAGTTTCCAGGGATGGGGCATCCAACACCTCTCTGGGCTATCCCACTTAATGCCTTCTTCCTGCCCAGAAAAATCACTGCCAGCCACTCCAGCAATCAGAAACCACTTTCCTCCCCCAGACAAGGACCTAAGCATGGCGAGAGGTCTGTGGCTGCAGACACCAGTGGGACACGCTCCCCTCCCCAGGGCACTGCCATCCCAAGGCACTAGGACACAGCCCACTGAGCAGCCTTAAATCACAACTGCTGCTCTGGCTTCTGCTTTGCTTAAAGTGGACAAATGCCTTGCCTCATTGCCAGTTCAGCCATGTCCTGCCATCTGTTCATGGTTTTACCTGTGCAGCCCGAGTGTTTGAACACGGGCTGAAGCACATGTGGTTTTAAGCTGGATGTTAATTAGAAACATTTAGTGCGTCAAACCCATGATTAATGCACAGACTTCCAACTGAAACGAACCAGAATCCCACAGATCCGCTCTCCTTTCCTACTGCAAGACTTTGGGAGGGGAAAGAGCCTTTTTAAAGCAAAACAAGGTCAGAGGCTTGGCCAGTGTAGAGCAACCTATTTATATTGGAGGTAATGAAGGTTATTTGCTCCATCTTAAAATCTGGCCTGAAAACTGTACACTACATTAAAAACAATATGAAAAATGTCACAATACTACTTTGCTTTGGTTTCTTATTAACAAACATAGCCACAAGGCATGATTAAGGGTGCTCATCATTCCCATTGTAATTATGAAGTATTATACGGAATACCATTTTAAATTTGCCTCTCAGTAATCCACTGGAGAAAATGTGATTTCAGTTCACTTCATTGTTATGTTTTTGGTGTCAGAACAACACAGAACTGCTCCGTTTTGACCAATGGAACAGACCCAGTTTTCATGGGGGAAAAAAAGGATTGTAATGACTGGAAAAAACAGAGCAAAGAACAATGAGTATTTGGGAATTCATTGGGTCCAATATTCATTTCATGGTTTGCTTCCATTGTAAAAGCAAAGCCTGTTCCGGGACAGACGCTGCCTCTCACCTCTGCTATTCCAAACTTCCCCAAAGCGTGCACAAAGTTTGTTCAGGTCAGTTTTGGGACAGCTTGGCTTTGGCAGTGATTCACAGCGCTCCAGATCTTAGAGGTCCATACCAAATATGTTTTGAGTTTTGCCCTCTATCTGGCTTATTATAGTCCTGATAAAGAGTCCCAAGATACTGCTGTCAGTGAACTATGGAGTGTTTCTCAGGAGCGGCATAAACATCCCACAGCACATCCTTTACCCAGGCTATCCACTTCTTACCATTGAATGCTTGACAATATCCTGATAGGGTATCTGAACAAAATAGTGGGTGAGCATGAAATGAAAGGCAATCAGATCCGCATTTACACAAGGCAGCAACTGAAATTCTGGACTATTCTAATCATAAATTTCCTCAATAATCTTCCAAACTTGTGATTTTGATGCAATTGCCTCTGAATCTTTGCAATAAACCATCGAGTTTTAAAGCTGCTGAATGCTTCTCACCCTCGCTTGTTTACACGACTTGGTCAAACTTTAATGATTTGAGATGAGATTTTACAGGTGAATAATCTGCCTCCAGCAATCTTCTCTCCTTAATTTCGATCTCAAATGGCCTGCCCCTTTCTGGGATGAGGATAGAAGGAAAAATAACATTCTTCAGCCGAGTTAAACAGTTCAAGCAACCTTTTTTCCTTAGCAATTCCTCACTGCCTTTCCCACTTTGGAGCAGGCGTTTTCCTGGGGATGTCCCTGTGGTTGCCCTTAAGAAAATGTGGGCAATTTACAAGCTTTTGTAAAGTCTGTGTTTGCACAAGCTCAGAAACTCCTGTGTTTGCAGAAACCTCAACCCATCCAGGGCATGCTCCAGCCCGAGGAACAGGAATAGAGCTGGCTTCTCCTCAGATGCAGCTCCAGCAGAATAGGTCAGGGGACTGCAGGAGGGTGAATGGGGTCTCCTGTTACGAACTCACTGTCCCTCAGTAGAGCATAAAAAGGTCTTTGTATCCTGCTACCAAGGATGGCTGAGTGGGAAACATTAGAGAGGTTTTGGGGAATAGGTGCTACTCTGAACGGCACCAAGATACAGCAAGGGCAAAGTCAATGCTGCACATCGCTGCTGGGACACATGGAGGAAAGGTGTTTAAACCTTATGAATAAACCACATCAAACTAATCCTCGTTGCTGCTGCTAATGAGAAAAGCCAGGACAATGATCCCCAATGAACTGGAATGAGGACCTGCATTATGAAGCTTCCAGGCTCAGCAGACAGGAGCATCCCAACTCAGCACATGCAGGCCAAGGTCTGTCCCATTTTGAGTGAGCCATTTGAATCATTCAGAGGGAGGATCAACAGCTCCAAGCCAGGCAAGGCCAGGCACTTCCCAAAAGTCAGCCCCATTGACTGCACAGGGAGCTTGGCACTAAAATAGTCAGAGTGCCTGGCTTGGAAACACGCAGCTCAGCATAGCCAAGAAGAACAGACTGACCCATTAAATCTTCTACAAACAGTGCTGCAAGAGCCTTTAGATTCTCTGAACCTTTGGCAACCTCGAGCAAGCACTCAATTCAGATTGGTTTCTAGAAGCTGGCAAGGCTGGGGCACCTCTTTTCTGCTTTAAGCTGACTTGTTTCCTCCAACTGTGCACACGCTTTAAAGAACTTCTCATGGTATCTCAGATTATGGCCACTAAAAATAAAGCAGGCAACAGGAACTAATGGACTGCTAAACTGTTCCTAGTTTGCTTGTGAAGGTATTGAAGCGTTTTATCTTTCTGCCTCTGCCTTCCTTCTGCTTTTTCCTTCCTCAGTTCTCTCTTTTCTTAACCCAAATCCCTTAATCTCAGTGCTGATAATTATAATCATTCTAATATGTAGCCATCTGGGCAGCTCAAAAATGTCCATCATGGGCCAGTCCCTCTCATGGTGAGGAAGAATGAATATGAAAAGCATGTGGCCTCCTCAGGAGTTTAATTTAAAACAAATATGGAGTCAAGTGAGGATTAATCACATTTCCACTGAAGAGGAAATCAAAGGAGGAAAACGATGATGGGAGGCAGCAGTTGGAAAAGCTGATAGAGATGGGCTTCTCTCCAGACACTACTGCTCTGACCCACAACCAGAACAATGGTTAACACATCAGAGATGATTCCCTGCTTCAGCTGCTGGCTTTTGGCAAAATAACCAAGGATTGTAAGGGGTCAGCACAGAAACACATTGGCAATTGCCTCGTCCAGGGAGAACTGGCTCTCAAGAGGGAGGCTGACTGTGAAAGGCAACAGTGAAAGCAGTGGTTGTGGTGTAGAAACTGCTTCCCAAATGCAAAACACACATTTTACAAGCAGCAAAGTAATGGTGGACCCTGGGGAGAGCTGATGGGCTCGTTAATGCTTGCAGTGGGGTAAAAGTCTTTGAGGGGCAAGTTGGGATGGGAATTAGAAGGCAGAGATCACAATCTGAACTTGTATTGCTCTACATATCAGGCACACAGGACATTGGTTTCCCAGTCATGTACCCAATTAGAGGTTATAATTTTTAATGAGGTTCCAGAGCAGTTCTTGAAGGACCACAGATTTCCCTGACAAGACAAATAGCTTACTACACAGGCCAGGATGCTTTCAACATAGCAGGCATTCAGGGCTGGCTGCCTTTGCCTGTCTCCACAGTGGTGGCTCTTAGTCCATCAAATGTGGGATAAAATTAGAGAGGTTTGTCTAAAAATGTCAGACCCACAAGTGAATCTGGTCCATGATATAGCTGACTGTCTTTCAGGTGAGTATATCAAGCCAGGAAAGCAGGCACCAGTGATCTCTCACAGTAGCCAAGACAAGGGGCAGGTTACCATAAATCAGTGCCTCCCCTGGCAGGCTCTTCTGCATACTTCCTGCCACAGTGGTGGGGGTATCTAGCCCCATGTGTCAAACTACGAAGCAGGCCTGAGTACAAACAAATGCTCTAATCTGAAAAGCCAAAATATAAGCAAACCTCTAGCCTAGGATGAGAATAAGGTGACATACTCCAAGTACAAGGTGACCTGGTCTTCTCCCCATTCCTCGTGGTTTTGATCCTCCAAGTCCCCATGCGCTGTGAAATCCCTTTAAAACATCAGAGAGAGATTGTGCATCACACTAAAAGAAATTCTTCTACACACCCAGCCCCCTCATAAGCCAACAAAAGGCTCCTCTTTCTCTGCTGCACCCATTTCAATACCCTTTGGCTCGACAGCTCAAGTACTTCATGGAAATCAAGCACGCATTCGATTCCCTCAAAAACCCAAATCGAGATGCTCACGTTTATTTCTTAAGCCCAAAGGGAAAAAATAGGTTTATACACATAAATAAAAAAATAATAACCTGCCATTTAAATCCTGTTCAAGCAATTAGCTCAGTGCCTGGCTCTGTGCTAATGCGATAGCTGCCTTTGTTTGTTCCTATTTATACTGCTCTTTAAAGTTCATTAAAATCACTGCTGCTATCTCACACCGAACAACTGTTCAAAACATCAGTGTCATGCAGTCAGGAAATTTACGCTTTGAAGTTCCCTCCTTTATTCATCTTTATCAGGCTTTTTTTCTCCCTCTTTTTCTTGCGTTTTCTATTTCTTTTTTTCTTAATGACTAAACCAGTTTCATGCCCTTTCACAGTTATTCCAAAATCTGTTCCTCCTGACACAGAGCTGATACATCATTCCTCACTCACAACCCCTTTTTCTCATTTTCCTCATTTCTCTCCTCGCTTGCTTTGGCTCTCTGCTAAGTCCATCACAGCTTTGTTTTTATATCCTCATCGCTGCATTTTTATAGCCCAGTAAAACCTAGAAAGCTGCTTCAGAAAACACACATGCCAGTCCTTTGATGTTTGTGTTTGTGTGGCAGCTTGCTGGAACATGTCAGCGCTCGCACACAGAATCCCCACAAACCCAGACAAGGGGCAGGGACGATACAAGGGGAACCAGGGAACACTTTCCAATCCCAACTGAGATAAACTACCTTTCTACCCCAGTCCCACACACCCGTGAATCCCTGCTGCTTATCCAGTGTGAGAAGCTCCATAGACAGGGGACAGAAGGACATAGAAGGGGACAGAAGAGGTGTCCGCTCATGGGGATGACTGTAAAAACGCTTCTTCCCTTTGCTATGAGCTTGCTGTTCCCCCTGCACGCTGCTAAACAGCAGCAGGCAGCATCTACAGATAGGGAACAGTGATGAAGGAAAACCAGTGCAGATCCTTCATGACGGCAGTCAGGCCCAGGAGCACGTGGAGGATGCTCATAAAAGCAGGGATTTAGCTAAAAGCTGGCTGGATTGGGACAAGAGGCAGTTTCCCTTTTCTGTATCCTAAGGATTGTGTCTGACAGCTTTGCAGCAAAACACCTTTCTCATCCAGGAGGCAATGTCCTGCCCCCTTCCAGCATATCTGCAGCGATCCACGGGACAGTATCTCCCATGGCATCTACAGATTGTCTCCACTGTGGCCAAGGACAACACATTCAGCTGCTATAAATCCATCCTAACAGAGCTTAGAGGAGACCGGCCCAATGCTAAACCTTGCCTCAGTTTGGAGCAGGGTCCCCAGTGCCAGACCTGGGACAGAGAGGGGATGTCCCACATGCTTTTGTGTCTAAGCAGCCAACTCTCAGGGTGAAAGGAGGAACAGCACTGCAGAGGAGTGCCTGTGCTAGCGTCCAAAAATACACCTGTTTAAATGAACATTAAAGAGAGAACTGTTTTCAGAAGAGTGCTGTACCTGCCAGGTAATGCTGCCTTGCCAGGTACCTGCACAAAGGCAGAGGACTGGGAGGAGAAACATGGATTGATCCTGGATGTGTCTATCAGTAAAGTCCAAATCAATGAGTACCACCTGCTCTCTTCTGCTGGGCTTCAATAGATTCTGGATTTGACATGGAGGCTTATAAAGCCCGAACTACCTGCATGAATATCCAGAGATGGAGATGATTTTAGCTGAATACTCATTTCATTTTGATTAAAACAGTTAAAAACACCCTGCAAGCCAAATACAGGTTAAATTCACTGTGTAATTTTGTACCTGAAAACCAAAGTGGTATTTCCTCCTTGCCCAGAAGAACTGGAGAAACGTATATGCTGAGAATGAGCAGAAGACCTCTGTCAGGAGCCAGAACTGGTTTTTAGCCTGCAGCAATTAACGAGTGCTGTAGACCATCACTTAATATGATACAAAGAGCACTGCCAAATCTCAGGATTGTATCTGGAGCTTTACTCTCAAGTCCCCTGTGCCAGGAAACATGTGATTTTTAAGAAAATCTCTGCTTTAATTTCTTTAAATGCTCTTCTAAATTTTACGGCTGAAGAGGAAAGCTCGAACACATGAATAGTAACTGCTACCCACAGCAGAACAAAGAGCTCAGTATCAATGCCTGGGATTTCTTCAACTACTTCTTCTAAGCTGCTCCTTGAGTTGAAGTCCTGACTCATGGTGTTTTGGCCACTAGCAGTTGGTGGGGCTTGATCTGTCATAGTAAATAATGGATGTGATGAGCCATCCCTTAGCAGTCTTAAGCACAGTTCTGGCTCCCAGACATGAAGGGTCAGTCTATGGTTGGGATGTGCTCATACCAAGGTGTTAGCACCTTGCACAGAGGAGACATCACCCCATCTCTTCCAGGGAAAGTACTTTCCTCCACTAAACCATGAGTTACACTCACTGTGAGGTTGTCTCCTTTGGCTTAGCTGAATGAAGCAGAGCTCAATAGTTGCCAGGTTCAGTCCACAGCGCTTTCAGCTCATCCACCACAAATGAAGTGAGTTTGAAGGGCAAACCTCCCTTTCTGGCTAGCCAAGGAAACCCTGCCCAGCACTGCATGGGCAGACACGTAACAGTGATGCCATGCTCCATGCTCAGCTCTCCCCATGGATCACCATCATCTCACTCTGCTGATGACAGCTCAGAAGCAGTAGAGAAATCTAATTTCTCAGCGTCAGATTTACAGCTGAAGTGGGGCTATCTGACAAGGGAAGGCAATGTGCTTATTCAAGCTGATCAAGAGCCCGAGAGCAATTTCTATGGAAAAAAGGTCTGCTTTACCAGACAGATACTGAAAGGGAACTCACAAATTGCTTAGGGCTTCAGATGAACAAAACACAAGAAGGATTTAATTTTCAGCTGCTTCCCTTTCTTTATTTCCCCAGACCCCCACTGATCTCAACAGGGCTGTGGTCCCTAAACAGTCCCTAAGCATCCATAAGGCTCTGTGTAGGCCTCTGTGCCCCTTATTTTCACACAACAGGGCAAGCTGACAACATCCACCCATGCTTTAATTGCCAGGGAACAGCAAACGGTCCAACACAATGCCCAATACAAACTCAATGACATCTATTCCACCCTTACTGCAACACGCCACTGCAGCAAGAAGGCAGCAGGTTGTGAACCACATCTCCAGAATGCAACACCTATCTGATCAGTGCTGGAGGCCAAGGGCATTCAGAAAACCCTACAGCACATGGTGTGACAAGCTCAGAGCTTGCCCCCCGTAAAGCACACCAAGGGTTTAACATCCAAGTCCAATAAATGCACTATCAATTTACACCAGTTTTACACTCCTGATTTGTCTGCCTTTTGAGATATTCTCATCTTGAACACGAAGCGGAAATAGGGGGTGGATGAGACTGAGTGTTTGAGCAGGGCTTTACCGGGCCAAGTGAAGGGCCATGGGCAGGCACTGTCCCCTTATAACCATGCAGAGAAATTCTGGGTTCAAATGTCTAAACCAGGGCTGCCCTGCAATGGGACGGAAAAGTTTCTGCTCTGGTTATTGTCACCCTGGGTTGGGGTCCTCAGCATTTACCCCAGTGAGGGGAAGCCCCAAGGTTCAGATTCCTCAGCAGTGCCGGTGCTGATGGATGTGCAGAGAACTTCCAGAGCTGGAATCCTGGCTCAGTGCAGCCCTGCTCTGATTTACTGAGCTGTGCAATGGGCAGGGATAGAACCCACCCCTCCCTCTGCTCACAGCCTTACCCCTATGTCTCACTAGAGGCACTGCCTCCAAACTTACGGACAAACCCCAAACTGATAGCACTGCTTTTGATGTCTCCAACTGGAAAAGCCCATCCCAGCTCCCTGCCTATTCCCACACTCCATTTACTGGTGCAGAGTGAGGTGGTTTCTCTGTCAGCTTCCACAACACAAACTGTCCCTTGGTGGACATTCATGGGCTCTCCTATGTCCTTCAAAGTCTTCTGAAAGACTCCCCGCCCAGCGCTGCTGCCATGCCATGCCATACCATGCACCATACCATATACTATACCATAACATAACTATGACTATAACCATACCATACTCCAGGACACAGAGGGCTGCACCCAGTAGCAACACTACAGACAGGCTTTTGAGGCTGCTCCATCCCCAGGTTAGACCCAGGCAAGCGAGCAGCTCAGAAGCCTTTGGGAAGAAGCCTGCACGTGAGCCATGTGATGGAAAACAAGTAACCAGAGCTAACGCTGCGATAATATCTGAGCATAACCACACACTGAGCTCCTACCATGCTGTTTATAAAGCCGGAGCAGGCAGCAATCAGGATGGAGCCACATGGGAACAGCGCAGGAATGAGCACACGAGGCCCCTCATTTGCACAGACAGGACATAAAACAGAAACATGGAATGTGCTCCGTGCTATACTGGGCTGGACTGGCACTTCTCCCTCTGCTCACTGGGTTAGCAGCCACTGACGATGCCTCCCAGCAACCCCGGGGTTGGTTTCCAAGGAGCTGATGGTGTTTGTAACTCCTCATACCTGCTGATCAACCTTGGACATCCTCAGCTGCTCCAGAGCAAGGGTCAGGCTGAGATATGTGCCTCAAGGCTGAGTCTTTCTTCACCTCACTGCCTGCCTGTCATCCCTGCGCTGCTCATAAAGGCAATGCAAAGACAACGATGGGGTTTGGATGCTCAGCTCCGGTGCTTCCTTTCTGTGGGAAGGAAAATCAGAGCATGTTGAATGCAAGCTCAGATGCTAAATCAGTGTCAGCTTATCCAGAGGACTTGCATGTGGCTGCAGCCCTGCCTCGGGCATTTCAAAGGCTGCTCAGCTTTGCAGCTTGAAGGACCTTCCAAAGTCACCTTTGCAATCTCATGGCTGCTTCCAAAGGCCATACACTCCTGCCCAGCATAAAACTCCAGTGACCTTGTTTGTTTAACAACCAAACCAGCAAGGTAACACACAGAAGCAACCCTACAAAAACTAATAAGCAACCTGGGAAGAAGGCAGGATGTGGGCACAAGGGAAGGGATCACACAGTGGTGGCAAACAGACTCCTGTTTCCAGCACAGAAAGGTTTCCTGCACATATAAGCAAACCCTGTGGCCATCCTTGGCTCCTGAGCCCTCTTTCAGTACCTTTACCATACAAAGCTCATCCCACCTCATACTTGAGGCTGCTCCTCAGCCACGGACTCAAAGTGACAGATACGAAGCCACACGGCTGTGTGATTTCTGATGGCAGAACCCCATGACACAGAGCCTGCACCTAGGCATTTTATGGCAGCCTGCAGGAAAGAGCCTCCAAAAAAGGAACATGAAGAACTGCACTTCAACATTCTTCTCCTATTGTTTCCCCCTTTCCCTTTTTACACACCAAAGAGTGAATGATTTCAGCTCCAATGGAAAAACGGAGAGAAGGACACCAGGAATTACTTATTGCTGCTCCTTTTTTCATTGTGTTCCTTTAGGACATGTCCCTGGCTGGTTTCCCAAGCAAGAACTGGTTCATCCATCTCTATTTAAATTACTTCTGTACTGCACTGAATAATTGTGCCTCCGTTTTACTCTAGGGCTAAAGGTGACTGACTTAAAGGTGATTATCTTTTGTTAATAGCCTGCATTACTGAACAAGATCTTGGAATTACCTTTGTAATCCTTCCCCACACTTTAATGTTGCTATTATTATTAATATTGCTCTTTAAAACGTACTTTTCTCCTGTCATGTGGAGGCAGTGACCGCTGTTTCTCAGGGAGAAGGTGTAAAAGCTGCCTGATAGGATCAAGCAGACAGAATCAAGTGCATCACACTGCTTTCATCCTTAAAGGTGATGTGGCTTTGAGGCCAGCCATGAACAAGAGGCATTAAACTGCAGCCAGGCTTCCCCAGTCAGTGTGAAGAACACAGATTTAGGAGCATATTTAACCTTTCTGTAGGATTTGTACAATATGTTTTATCTTTCACATAAACCCATTCCTACCCTGCTGTCCCACTGCAAGCCCTAGGGCTCAACGCGCTCTTGCACCAGCAGCCTTTCTTTCCCCAGCTCCAGACCAGCATACCATCCCAAACCTGTGGATGCAAGTCCAACTTCAGGAGCTGCATCAGTGACTTCAAGCTCTTTCCCTCCTTGCCAGGATTTAGAGGAGCTCATCGACACTGCTCCAGGAAGGGCTTTAACCAAGCCAGCTCACACAGCGCTCCTCAAATACCCCATCAGGAAATCCCAGCACACCATAAATAATGGGTATTAGGTTTGTATTTCTCATGGCCCAGACTTGCAGCAGTTTCTGCTCTAACAAATCACGTTTGTCAAGCTTTCCCTGCATTGTCTGCTGAACACTGAGCACCAAGCATTCTCTGATGGGTGTCTGATGAGCACTCAAAGGACAGGCTCTGGAGGGACTCTGTGCCCAGCATCACTGCAAGAGCTTCAATATACAGTATTTCACACATACTTGCACACTGTGTGCTCCTTCCAATGTCTTCTATCTGTTCTGCCTTCTCTTCCTTTATTGTGTGCTGCCTCCAATGCAGAGAAAACTAGTTGAAGGCTCCTAGAGAAGTGTGCAATTTGGTTCAAGCAAGGCTAGCATTGTCTAACATCATCAGAGTTGCACTCAAGTATGTAATGTACAAACTCACCAGTGCATTGCAGGGAAAAGGTAAATGTCTTGCTATTAAAGATAAAATGTTATGAACTTTTAATGCTGTTATCATTAAGCAGTTAAATATACAGAAGAAATACTTTTCCCATACTGAACTTTAAGCTGTGAGATGCCTAAACACATAATTTATTTCCTTCACATAAAATCCATATTAGAATGCCATGATTAAGCTCAAAACAACAGGCATTCAGGGGTAAGGAAATAGCCACACCACCTTAGCAGTTAATCCCATAGCATTTTTCCTGCTACATTTGGTGCCAACTGTTGTCTGTGTAAACCTCAAAGTTGAACACAGCAGCTCCCACCAACCCACCTCCTTCACTAGAATCACTGCTAGATGACCTTGGTACACAAGACAGGAGAATCTGTTTTGACAAAGACATCCAAATAGCATGTTTGGGAGGCTGCACCTTCCCACCTGCATCAGACCTGGTGTGTACAGCTTGAATGCAATGATGGCAAAGAGACCCAAGCCAGGAACTGTCACCCACCAAACTCCACATCAAGTTCCTCACATCAAACCCTTTTCCATACAGAATAGTCTAATCCAACTAAATCCTTCTGCTAGAATAGGTGGCTGTCCATGGACCCAAAACTAGCAGTAGGTGATAAAATGCAGGAAAGCCAGAAGATGCCGGATCTCCCTGCCCTCACGCTGCAATGCCATATAGAGGAGGAAGGGTCTGATCCAGACCCATCTTCCAGTGCAAGCAGAAACCTGCTACCTCATCCAGCTCAGGCCAGGATGCGAGACTGTATGAGGCTACTGAAGTCACCTGGAAATTCAGGTTCACTCCTGCTCTGGGTTGGAAGCTAAACTGGAGAGCCACACATGTCCCCAGCCCACTGTGGCTCTCCAGGGAAGGGAAAGCCACATTGCAGGCTGGAAGCACCTTCCTAGTTACGCAGTCATTTAACAACTCGTGTCATTATGTACAACATTACACATAACCAGAACTTCCTATCTGGCTGTGGACATCGAGGCCACAGCCACCAGCAAATAAATGCTCATGGATGAAGCCTTATTTTGTGCAGAAACTCCACCATGGGACCCCATACAGAATATTTAAGGTTAATCACTGCACTTGTCATTATGATGATTAAATCCAATCAGCATTTGGTCTCTCATTTTGTCATAGATTAAAATCATCCAGGATTGCCCTGCCCATAGCACTTTGCCATTCAGCAGAGGCCAGGCTCAGGTGGATAAAGCCCTGCTATATATTCTCATACCTGAAAATAACCAAAATAACCATTTCAATGACTTCCACTGCAAACCTTGGAGCCCTGTGGCTGCAATCAGTGCAGAGCACTATCCAGGGTCGTTGCTTAGCTGGTCCAAAACAGGTGACAAAGCCTGTAACACAAAGCCTCATTTCCCATAGAATGGTTTTCAAGTAGAGTTAAGCAAGTCAAGGGAAATGTTCTGAGCAGCAGGAAGGAAGAAAAAGATATGACAAAAAGAAAGATGTAGATATGTCTGAGGAAAGAGTACTTGGCTTCCGAGAATAAAAAGCTTACGAGTCAGAAAAGCTCTTCCCCAAAGCAGAAATTTTCCAGTGCTCCCATAAAAATGAAAGCCATAAAACAGGATTTTCAATTCCAAAACATACACATTTCCAACTGAAAAGCTTTCAAACGTAAATAGCTTTGTTCAGCAATGATGTTCTGGCTCCGAGTTACTGATAAAGCAAGGATGCTCTTGGAAAACGGCAGATACATTCCACAGAAATTTGTATTTAAATAGAATGCTTTATAGAAAACCTTTTTTTCTTTGAATCAAAGAAAATATTTGATAGGAAAGTTGCAACAGGCTTAGCTGTGGTCAGGACTTCTGAATGTGGCCAGGACTGACCTAACTGTGCCTCTGAATGACACATGTCCTTCTCCTTCATCGGGACATTGCCCTGTACCAGAGCAGAGACAAGAGGGTTTCACCCACAAAACAACCTAAATTTGATGCCTAAATATATTATTAGTGCCAGGAAATCTGCAAGAAGTTCCCTAACTCAGCTCAGCATCTGCATTTTGATAACTTGCCTAAAGCTGCAAGATCTGCAAAGCAAGACTGAGTAATCCCACAAAGCCAGGCCCTCAGGAAATATTGCATGTGTCTTCCTCTGAAGCCTGTAGGAAACCCATAAGAATAGCCTTTCCTCAAGGCATTTGGAAACCTCAGCTCCTCGTTGGATTGGAGAAGGGCAGAGGCAAGCGGAAATGAAAATCATCTGGGGATATGTTCACAAGGCTGCTTAAGACCTTGTGGAAGCCTCTGTCTGGGTTTGGATGAAAGATGGAGACAAGGGCAGCTTCAGGGAAAGGAGGAGATTAGAGGCGAAGAGGCTGCCTGTGTTGTAGCAGGAAACTGCAGCAATGTGCAATCTCCAAATGGCTGAGGGAGGTGAAATCAGACCAGGCACTGTCCCACCAGCAGCTGAGATGGTCTGCAGTGGACAAGGCTCTAACAGTACCTGAGTTTAGAGGTGGATGAAGAATGAGACCCAGCTCCATTTCTCAGTCTCACATCCAGTCTTGAACCCTCAGCACCACAAATGTGTTCTTGCTCGCTTACTTTCAAACTGAACTCTTTCAAAATGATCTCTGAAAGGGGTGAAAAAAAGAAATTTGAGGCTTTTTCCTCACTCAAATGGCTGCATGTGTGCAAATTACATGTAAAGGAGGCCTGACTCACCCAATCAACCCGCTCCCTGGCACCAGGAAGCCAGAAAGTCCACATGGTGTTTCTGAGGGCTCCGGCAGCTCCTCTCTGTGCTACTGATGGGTACCACTGCCACCACCGCAAGCTTCCAGGGCCTCATGCTTGGATGACCTGATCCATGCCTGATGCCTGAAGATAGCATGAACTATGGGCCAAAAGTGCAGAGCCTTGGGTGGCATGGTCTAGAGTGAGGCAACCCTGCCCATGGCAGGGGGTGGAACTGGATGATCTTCAGGTCCTTTCTGACCCAAACCACTCTGATTCTATGCTTCAACTCAGTTGCTTGCTCACAGGCAGTCAGTGGTGAGAACAGCCCCAGACCTTGCCACATACCTCCAAACACACATCCCCACTGCAGGAAGGACAGAGGACCAGCATCATTTCTCATGTCTCCCAGTAATGATGGAAAGCAACAAGTTGCCCTCAGGCTGATAGACCATCATCTCCCATGGAATGAAGTCACTTTACAATGAGGCAGATCCAACTTTGCTCCTGCACAAGACAGGGAAGAAAAATACTAAAGCCTTGTTCATAAATCACTGTCGGCCTGTGACAAGGGTTATCCAAGCTATAGTGAGATTAATTGCTCAAGTCATGATTCCTGCCCCGTTCCCTTCCCTGCCCGCTCCAGAAGTTGAGGATCTGGAAACCATAATCCAACAAACGTGGCTTTTCTTTCCCTTAACCTGATGGGATTTCAGAGGGATCAGCTGCAAAAACACTGCAAATCCATGCACAACCTTTCAGAAAATCGGGAAAGGGCCATGGGGCTCCCCAGGCAAACAAGTGCCTAATTACACATTTGCAATGGGATCAGCAGCTCTCAGTTATGTGGCAGATGCCCCTCTCGCATCGCTCCTGCTGCTGCTTTTTGTATATTCCTCTGTCTAATCACCACGTGCAGCCTAAAACAGATCAGTGTGTACAAACCTCAGTGCTCTGGAGCAGCACTGAGACTCTCATCGAGGCAGGAACTCACCCTGAAAATAAAGAAAAGAGTGGAGCAAGATATCCCCACTGCAATAACTGACTTTAAATTACTTAAAATACATCTTAACAGTCTGAAAACACATCTAGTTGTTGCAATAAGAGCTGATATTTCACCTGTGTTCAATACCACAGGCTCCTATTTACTGCTCTCCAGATGACAGGTAATAACCTGCACTGAACTGCATCTCTACGCACCTTAAAACAATCAGTAAAGGACTAGAAAATGGATGCAACTCAAATCCATCTCAGTAAATCAGAGAGAATCTGATCTGGTTCAGTCTGAGCCAAGGTTTCTACCAACTTTGGGTAGAAACTAAGGTGAGGATATAAACAGAAGATTGTGCATCAGTGCTACTACATACATACTAACCTGTGCACAGTGTCACAGTTACATGTCACCTCCAGACCAGAGCTGCCTTGCACCAGCTTGGATCCCATCTGTAACACACGCTGGCCTGGCTGCAGCCACTACAAAACACTTACAGAGCATTTAAGGATGTAAGGTTTATTTAGCCTGTGAACTTTCCAGGACAGATGATGCCTCTTCACTACCTGCATGCACAGCATGAAGCACAACAGGTCCCCTCCTCCTGCTTGGAAACATTACACAAGTGATGCCAAGCTTTCCCATTCTCATGTCACTGCTTTCCCTAAGCTTCCAGCCTTTCCCCAGGCAGGAGGTGGCAGCGGGTCAGTGTAGCTCAGCACTCCCCTTGCTATTGACCTCTTCATCCACTGTGAACATAAAAACTCACCTCCTCCCAACCTCCACACTTACTGGAGCCCCACTAACCTCACTCTGCAACCAGAGCCCCTTCTGCAGGCTATCAGCTCAGCCTTTGCTGCTCTCAGTAGCAACCACATCACCTCCATCAATCATCTGTTCTCCATGGCTCCAGTTTTGCACTCCAGCATCCTGTCTTGCACACCACTCCTGGGCTGCATCCAGGCCAGCCCCACACACATCTGACACTGTTTATTAAGTAGCACCATTTACAGAGCTGTAACGTGCTGGGCTGCACAGTATCTCTTTGCCTATCGAGATATAACTGTAGGAACAATCTAGATGAGATCATCTATAGAGGAAAATGACACTTCTTGCCCATGCTGAGGACCAAATGGCAGCATTGTACAGTGAGGTGCCACAAGGACTGCCACTAGAAACATCTCATGCAACCAAAGGTCTGAAAAGCCCAGGTGCACACCAGCATGTCTGGCTTCATTGCTCATATCTGCTGTGTCAGCATCACTCACTGTCATCCTAAAACAGAGGAAACAGCCACAAGTTCTCTCCATTCAGGAAGGAGAATTGAGCTCCTCCAAGGCCCCAGGTTTGTGGATGGCGCTTCATGGCTCCCCTGTATTTTCCACAGCATCAGGCAGGCAGAGAAACCACCAAACCCAACAGAAAACGTGATCCTCTCTGGGGAAAAATCTCAACTTTTCGGCCAGAAAGAGCAAACTGTGTCCCAGAGTGCTTTGAACTTAATGAGGCATGTTATTTTTAGCTTTTATAGATGAAAATGTCATTAAAAACAAACATATTTCTGGTTTAAAAAAAGCCTTAATTCCCTGCAGTTTGGACTCGCTTGAAAGCCACCTCTACTTTCAACAGAAGATGATGGGTTATAATAGTAATAAAGTTAAACACATTGGGCACCTTTTCCTTTTCCACACAGGGCACTGCAGCGCTGCTCCTAAATAGATAACAATATAATTTCCTTCCATTTAAAAATCCATTTGTTACTACCATGTAACTGAGAACCTGGGCTCCTCCTGCCAAGAACGACCATCTGAAGTCTGGCTGAAGAGGCAGCACGTGGAAACCTAACGCGAGGCAGATGGCTCTGTACCCAGTCAGGCACAATAACCATCAGTCAACACCATACTCGTAAATGGAGCTCAACGCAAAGCTCTGCATGGGCAAGGAAGTTATTTCATTTTGGGGTTATTTTGATTTGTTCTAAGGGCTACTGGCACACAGGGGAAGGAGGAGGGGAACCTGAAATCGATCTTGCTAGAAAGCCTTCATTCCAATGAAAACAGTCATAGGCAAAGTAGTTTGAAGACAACAATCATCTGGTGCCTGGGTTTGAATTATAAGAGCACAAAGTTAGGCTCTGACTCCATCTCTGGGCATTCAGGCACTCTGCACCAGAAGCGCTTCCAATTCGAGGATGCAGTTTTAAAGTGCCAGTAGAGGCTTCTTTTAATACAGGACCTAAAGCTGGATTTAGGAACCATTCTGGGAACTGTGTTGTGAACGTTTTTGCTCCATCTGATAATCTTCCACCACTGTTCAAGAAGTATCTGCCAAAGTAGCAATGCAATGACCTTATCCAGGTGGATCTTGCCACCTCCTTGCTCTCCCCAGCCCCTTGCACTGGTAAATGTGGCTCTTCAGAACTCACAATGTGAGGAATGCAGAACTTTCTTCAGGAAAACCACATCCATCTCCCAGGTCAGGGCAATCTGACTCGGTTGTAGCATTAACAAAGCCTCTCCTGGACAGATGTGAAGAAAGGGACATAATCAACATTCTTCCCTAGGTCTAATCTGCTGCTGCTCTGGCACTGATCCCAGAATCACTGAATCATATCATAGAATAGTTGTGTTGGAAGGGACCCTAAGGGTCATCCAGTTATAACCCCCTGCTGTGGACAGGGACACCTTCCACTACAGCAGGTTGCTCCAAGCCCCATCCTATCCACTCAAGCAACATCCTTACAGTGTCTTCAAAGAGGTGCACTGGAGGAGGGTGAAAGGCTCTAACTCTGCTTTACAAACATTTCACTACAGAGGCAAATGCCTGTGCCTAAACTCTGCACTTCCCCAAGCTTCCAGATATCACTTCTCCTCAATCTCCATGTCACTGGGGTCACAGAGGTATCAATCAGGGTTTGATTTACTGGAGGATTAAAACCATCACTGGGAGGCATTTAAACCAAGCACACATTGCATTCATGGTACTTACAGGGAAGGCCCCATGATCTGTTTTCTTCTTGCATCCTTTTCTGAAGAGCAACCTTTAACCACATCTGTGCTAGCACCCTGGCAGCTGGAGTACACAGCAATAGCCAAAGGATAGGTGGGAAAAAAGAAAAGGCCTTAGAAAAGACACCCTGGGGTCTAGCAGCATCCTCTACCTGCACATGGGGCATCAAGGACGACACTGCAGCACGGAGGACACTTGGCCACCAGTCAAAGTAACCAGAACAAGACTCTCAGTTTCTGGATCTTCAGGATTCAAACAGGATAAAATAAATGGCAGATCTGGAAGGATTACACAGCAATTGCAGAGCTGTGTATTAAATACGGCACCTGTACGCACGTGTGCTTAGAGAGCATGGAATGCCTCAGAATGCTTTTGCCTTTCTTCTGAAAAAGACTTCCAATGAATTCTTGTTCAATAATAGTTCAGGAGAATATAATTCCTGACATGGGTGGGCTCCAAACCAGAGCTTTAATGCTATTGATGTTAATCTCTGCTTCTCTGGAGTAAGTCTTGATGGATTTATTCTAAGTACCATGTTAGATTCCCTAACGGTGCCAACCAGTTTTTCATGGAGGCCAGTGGAGCTCTGCCAATCTACACTCACTCTGTATTTACAAGGATTTTTGATCAGTACAATTCAGAGATTCTGAGAGGTCTAGATTATAAACCAGCACTGAATCAGGAGGCTGGAAGAGGGGGCAATGGGCAGACAGATTTCAAGAGAGCATTTATGAGCCTTTGCTTTAGGAGAACATGGGCCACAGCCAGAACAAAACACACACATGGCCCCACAGCCTAATTCCAGGGAACGAGGGAGTGAAGCAATACCTGCTTTATCACTGTCGTAAGTAGATGAAAATCCAGTGAATGCTTGAAGATACAAACCCCTCTGATGCTAAGAGTGGAACTGCCCTCAACTGCTACACTTTGGATTAGGCTTTTAAAAGTACTGAGCAAGGAGCAAACAGGTTGTCAGTTCAAGGAGCTTTGTGACTGTAGTTTAGGTGGGCAACTATGAAAAACCCCTTCCTTCCCCACAGTGTTACCAGGCAGCCAGTTCAGGCAGTGAAGAGCCCCACAGCCCCCAGCCATGCCCCTGCTGTACCTCGACCCCTTTAAAAGCCACCAACTCCACTGCAGCAAAGGGAGAGCCAGCTCTGCTCCTGGGCAGCCTTTCTTTTGTCCATACAAATCTGACATGGGAAATTCCACTCCCTAACTACCTTGCTAAATAGCATGTAATAGCTAGAAACAATTCAACACACTTTTCAGTCTGCATTAACTCACAAATCCTGTGTCTGAGCATCCCAGCACGTACCAAGCTTTACTCCAGAAGCGAGACCAGCCTTTGCTCTATGTGTTTTTCCAGAATGGGGGGAGAAAGAGACATTTAAAGGGTGGCATTCTTTGTAAAAAGGGGTCAACAGTAGGTCAACAATACAAGAAAATAGGTCATGTCATCTTAATTGGGAAACCATGAATTTGGGGCTGTCCCCATCCTGGTAACACAGCAAGGATCTTTGTTCCAAGTGTTAGGCAAAAGCCAAGCACCGTCAGCCAAGATAACTTCTCAAGCAAACTCTCATTGAATAAATCTTTTACACTGAAGGGAACATTTTTCAGGACTCTGTTTTTTAACACCATTAACTTTAACTGTCAAGCCTGACAAGTATGGAAAACTGTTTTCTTACAAAAGTTAACATAAAAAACATTTTCCACTCAAAGGAGTTTTGCCCAGTACACATTAACTCTCCATTTTGCCATTTAACTCTAATTGCTATTTCTCTCCATTCCAAGTCCTTTTTCTTCTCCAAGATCTGGACTTTAAAGAGTCCAAGTAGACAGGCGTTAGCGCTTGTTTATAGAAGTTCTGTAACATGGATGTGTTGTAATGAACTAATTACATTTAAGAGAAGGCTCTGGGAATACCCATGACCCGTTAATCACATTCATTCACGTGCTCCTGTTCTTTTTCCCCACTGTTTCCAAGTGTCCAGGTGAATTCCTGAAAATATTCCCGGGTCTAAAAACATTTGGGGACTTTCAGAGCCAGATCCACGACATGAATTAACAGCCATGTCAGGTGGAAAGGGAAGAGGAATGCTGGCCCATTAGGATAGGTGTTAGCAATGGGGACAGGCTCACCCAGCACGTCTCATCAGGGCTCCATCTCTTCTGACTTCAAGTCTCAGGTGTCTCCTTAGTCAGTGCAAAGCATCAGTAAGTCCTGGTGATAGCGTGGGGTGACAGGGAACAGATCTACACCGCTTAGGATGACATTAACCACCCAGTATGTGACCCGTGGGAGTCCCCACTGCTCCCAGCACATTGCAGCAACGGGCTGGATTACCAAAGGATAAACCCTCAAGTGACATGTAACTTGATTTGAAATGTCCACACTGTGGGACTTGTGTTGATTTACCTCTGTATGCTTCCAAGCTGGGTTAAATGGCTGTACAAATGATCCAGAGACTTCCCCTAAAACAGGCTTCCCAGGAGATGCAGTGCTAAGAGCCACTGGTCTGCGTGGATGCACTTCTCATCTCTGAGCAGGTGAAGGGATCAATACGGAGCTATGTGAATTCATCTGTATCTGGAACACTTTAATAAATAACAAGGTTTTCAGAATATTCAGTCTCTGGTTCATTGGCTCTTCCGGAAAATCTCATCTAAGCTGGTAAAAACCAAATAAAACTAATTCATTTCTAGACCAGCTTGTTTCTGTGAAACCACTTCATATACTGAGACACACAGGCAGCTGAGCTGGTAGCATACATTGTGCCAGGGGCTGCCGGACTAATTGAGGGCAAAACCAGATGAGACTGCTGTGATTTTCACTTCTGACCCCCTGGATAACCCAAACCATAAGGACTTCCCAGAACTGAGTCCTTCTAAAACTGGAGCAGATATTTTAGGAAAAGAAAAACATGTAAAACTTTCCAATGAAACAGAAAGCTTCGTGTTCCTTAGTGTGCTGTTGTGAGTGATTAACTGCTCTCACTGCTGAAAATGTGGTTTATGTCTAGGCTGAGTTCACCTACCTTCGGTATCTCTCGACTGGATTTTACTACATGTTTGTTTGCTGGACCAAAGTCAACCTTTTTAGTGTATTTGTGTTTCTCTCCCCATCACCCTTCTCTGTTAGAGGATGCAAACCATCTCCTTCAGGCTCCAGCGGGTAGATGTGCTTTCCCATCCATAACAATTCTTAGCACCTTTTTCTCATTTCTCTCCAACTATCGCTATCAGCATCTTCCTTAAGTTACCAAAACTACAACTGGAAACAGCAGGAGGAGCACCTTCCTCCTCCTAAAGTCAACACTTCCCCTCTTTGAGACTCTCCCATGTAGGGGTCTGTACTTGGCTGATGGCCCCACAGCTTCATACATCTTTTTCAGTTCCCACGATACAGGCCAGCTCTATATGGGTCCTACTAAAACACATTGCTTGTTTTGATCCATGTTTCTAATAGGATCTAAATCATTCTGCACTGGTGATCTGTCTTTTATTTCAGTTATCTCTTCTTCAGATATTGACCCCATCACAAATATAGATCCGTGATAACCACAGGACTCCATTAGAAGCATGTCTACTGACTGATGAATTCCCATTTAGAAGTGGAGACTACAGCAGTTCCTTATCCATTTCAGAGGTGCCTAATTCGTTTCTATCACTTCAGTCTTGTACAAGAAGTTATTCAGAACCAAACTTCCACAGGACCACAGGGTGTTCCAGGTTGGAAAGGGCTTCAGGGGCTTACCTAATCCAACCTGCTCCTCAAAGCAGGGTCAGCCATGAGATGGGACCGGGATCCTCAGGCCTTTCCACAAGTTCATCACATCAGTACTATTACATTTATCAACACAACTTGTAATATTCCTCAAAAATCTAATTAGACAAGAACCATACTCTATAAGCCCGTGTTGATTGACACTACTTACATTAATCCCTTTAATTCTTCACTAATTACATGCCCTATCAGCAATTCCATTATTTTGTCTAGGATTAATGTCAGCAGAAAAAAATCTGGATTTCTATGAGCTGCCTTGTTTAGTCCTTAAAAAATAATGGCACAAAACTAAACTTCTTCAACATTGTCAGAACTTGCTGGTATTTCTTATCTCTCATTAAGAGCTCCTATACAATGTTCTTACAATAGAAAAGGTGGTTTATAAAGGATGTGATTGCGCAGTTCTCCCTTTTCCCTGTAAGAAGCAGAAATACTTATTGGACTCTTCAAAACTCTGTCCAATATTACCGACAACACTATCATTTTTGTGTAGGGCTGATCTACGGCAAAGATAATTACATCACTCAAGAAAGAGAGCTGCATTTCTGTGGGGATTTCATTTGGAAAGCCATATGTTGGAGCCTGGCGCTGCAAACAGTAAAAAATGTGCTTGGAATCACTAAAATTATCCTTGAAAATATCCAGACACAAAAACAATCGCATCTAACAGAGAAGAAATTCTATATTAGGCCTCATTTTTACAGATCAAGGGGAACTGATGACAGGATGTAAAAATATAGTAGCAGCTTAGGTACAAGAGACTGATTTGATTACATTTGTTATGTGCAAATAGAATAAAGTCCAAACGAGTAATGTATCTACTTGATGATTTAAAATGCCAGCTTAACAAAGCTGAAAATAATTACTAAGCAAAACAATGGGGAGAAGGAATTTGAGCAGGAATCTGTGAATGATAATTGGGAATTGTTCAAGACCATTTTACTCCCTATGCAGAGGAACCACAATCCCATGGAATCAAAGAAGTTTGTGCTGGCTGAAAGCTGCTCTGGCTGGGAGGGCAAGTGAGAGCCAAATCATAAAGTAATAAATAAATGGGAAGTGTTTTCCCCATGGAAGACAATAAACATAAATGGCAATGAATACAGGTCAGCAGCAAGGAATTCCACAACATGGATATGGGATGCCATGCACGGATGGGAGGAAAATAAAGATACTTTGGACAAAGGAGGAAATGAAGGGTTTGTCTTCTGCATGCAGGAGGTCAAAGATTCACATCAGTAAAGCAGCAAACACACTGCAACAGGCAACACAAGGGACACCTTCTGCTGGCATGCTCCATTCTGCTGCTGCTGGATCAGAAAGCCCCAGCAACCCTCTCCCATGCTGGAGTCAGCCCTATGTGCGACACAGACGTTATCTGCATACACAAAATGAGTGGCATGTTGCCCCAAATGGGGTTGAAGACCATGAGTTCCCTCAGCTGGCCACTCTCCATGGCATGGCAAAGGTAAGAGGGTGGCAGGAACGGCATCAGAGCAGAGGCAGATCCGAAGGAGGAATGGGCCATCACAGGATGCTCTTCCAGACAGGCCACTTGTGGTGGCTGTGGCATGCACTGGGTGTCTCTGTATTGTTAGCAGCAGGACACTGGGGTAAGGTTTGGCACCTTCTAGAGTTAAAAAACACCACTGTTGTCTTTGGTACCTTCCAGCTAACCTTGACCTACATCTGCACAAGTTCTGGATAATAACACACAAGTCATTGCCCACCCAAACCATCTCCAGAAAAACAAAGGACCAAGAGCACATGCCATGGAACCCAAGGCTTCAGAACAGCAGCACATAGAGCCAGCAGAGCCATTCCCAAACAATCATTCCAGGCAGCAAACACTTCACAGCATGTGAGTGTTCCAAAGCCTCCCTGACCACCACATCTGCAGATTTCCCCTACCCAAACACCAGCATTCACAGCGACAAGATCTCAATATCGAGTGTGTTGGATGGCAGGGAAGCAGCAAATACCTCTTTGAGATCAAAGGTATCACCAACACCAGGAGTCAGTCCTAGATAGACCCAAAACGTCCAAAGGTCCAATACAAAACACTTAAGTGCACATCTGCATGCAGTAAGTGTCCCCCAGCATCACATGTGGAGTCAGTCGGCTCCCAGGTACGGAGGTCAGGAGAAAACTCTCTGGGGCAGGTTGTCCCACCACTGCTGCTCTGCAGTTACTTCTGCATTGACACTGGCTTAACCAAGCCCTGAAGGATTGTCCAACAAAGGTACTATCAAGTAAACTGAGGAGCCATGGTCCTAGTGAGGCAAACCCACATGCTTCTGTCAGATGCTCCTCCAGAGCTAACGGTACTTCTGAGCACTGCAATAAGCAGATGACACAAAACAAAGCAGTCAATCAGGCTGCTCAGGTTTGCATGACTGAGCCTAGAGAGGTCATCTCCTCTGTATGTTCTCCATCCAACCCAGAATATACAGGATGATCTGCTTTAACATGGTGAAGCAGGGGAGACAGAAACAGCTCTTACACAAAGCATGTCAGCCGCTCTCTACAGACATAGTAAACAAGATGCCCTTGGGTGCAGAGATGCTCCTGTGGCAATGACTTCTTTGCAAAGCAAGGTTTTCAAGGAAAGGCCCTTAAGGGTTAAATTCCCTCCCTGTCTCCTCCTCTTCTCCACCGGCCTCCCTCCTCCCTGCTCCAGCAAAAGACCCTTTTGAAGGAATCTGTATTATATGCACCAAGAGACAGCTCTGGTCTGGGCTTTTTAATAAAGAGCAATTCCTTTGCCTTCTCAGGTGTCCCTTCAAATCGAGCTGATATTTCTGCTGCATTATTACCATGGTCTGTAGATGTCTTCAGTCCCAGAAAAGCTATTTGCTCTGCAGGTATGCTTTGCCCCTGCAGTGCCAAACAGTTTCTCTCTGTTAAGAAAAGCCCTTATAGAGGAACTGGTACTTGGAGCCAATTAATGGACCTCTTCCACCTTCTGTCTTGCCAATTTTTCCTGGCAACAGCATGCAATCCCTGGGGCTGAGACACCAGTCCTTACAACATGCCATTAAAACCTGAAACTGGGGGAAGAGCGTGTGTAACTTCAGCAGAAAGGAGGTGCCTGAAGCACTGCTGGCTTTACTGCTTCCTAACCTGTGCACCATCCCCAACGATGCTCCTCATGAGTCCGCTTCTCTGGTGCCACTGATTTAACTCCAGGCAGCTCAAGAGCTGCACGGCACAGAGATAAATTTAACTCTAAAGAGGAACAAATGATTACAAGCAGGGGATGGGAAGTGAATACCAGGTTCCCAAAGGTGCAACTGCTCAGCAACACCTCAGACCACCTCTAGATAAACACTTAAAACTGAGGCTTTAACAACCACCTGAGGTCTGGGCTGAGAAAGAGCCATTCTGTACAGCCCAAAGTGAAGGTTCAGCTCTTCAGCTAAAATCCCCATAGACCTTCCTGGGCTGAGAGCATTAAACTCCAAATCACTGCCTTAGAAAATCCCTTCTAATTCCCCAAGCAGACATCCAGAATGAAGGGGGGGGAGGGGGGGGGGAGAATTTAGGTCCAGATTAAATTTAAATGCAAGACTTGGAATCAAGGGACCATGTTTGGGTTCAGATTCACTGATTCTTATCTCTTCAGATACAACAGGCTGACCTCCTGCATCATCCTGGTCAGGCAACTGCAATTAAAAGAAACCCCCAAAAGTCTGTATCGAGCCCCTTAAGTTGTGTTTGAGCCATGGAGAATTTGTGAGGAAGACACGCATTCTTGATTTGAAGAGATCAAACCATGGCGAATCCATCACATAGTCCAGTAAACTGTTCCAGAGGTTAATTACTCTTTGCTGTTAAGAATTTGTACCTTATTTCCAATTTGAATCTTTCTGGCTTTAGTTTCCAGCCATTGGACCTTGTCATGCCTTTGAGATCTCAATTAAAGAACACTAAAGCAGCAGATACCATTTCCATCTGTCAGTGCTTAAACACAGAAATCTCAGTAGCTGGTTCTCATGAGGATTTGGCAGGATCTGAACTACCAACAGTAACTTTTGTGTCTGTCTGCAGATCTGACTTGGAAGCCAAGTCAAAAGGGTGAATGTAATTAGTTTCTAATAACTCCTGATTCATGAGAGAGCTGGGCAATAATCTGATTAGAAAAACTCTAATGAACCTCAGTTTCATCAGAATTCACCATTTCCTACAGTGCAATGGTTCACTGGAAGAAGTCAGATTCAAAGGATGCGGTGAAGGCTTCGTGGCACAGTGTGAGCTGAGCAGGTTCTGTCCCAAGGTGCATCCCAGAGCCTGGATCACCACAACATTCACACTTAAAGCAAGGCGCATGGCAAAACAGTTTAGTTCCACAACTAAACCAGCCACCCTATTGTGACAGCAGTGGCAATGAACCCGACCACATCCCAAACAGCTCTGGAAATCAGATCAAATACATCCCATAACAGTGTTGGAGGGTTTTCCCCCTCCAATCTCCACCATGGAGTAACTGGCAAAAACAATCTACACGTTCAATCCTCAAGTGCTATCACATCCCAGCCCTATGAGACAAGCACCATCCTTGGTAACTGTCCCACACCTGATCTGTATCTGCCCAGATGAAGAAACAATGATGCTTCTACTAACAGGACTTTTTCCTCTCTAAGACGACACAAACAGCTTCTACACAACAGAAATGGGTGTCAAAGCAGGCCTAGCCAAGACTCACAAATTCAGACTGCCTGAGTCTAAATGGATGGAGCAGTCAAAGACTGCTTCTGAATGAACTTTAGATGGATGGTTGGGAAAATGGGAACTCGTGATGGAACCAGACTTGCAATCTCATTTCTGGAGCTGCTGCCACATCTCCTGCATGCAAGATGTTACTTCATTGCCACTCTGATACACTGCTCACGAGCCAGCTATTAGGATGAACTATGCTTGCTGCAGAATGGCACTTGCCTGCTTGAGGCAATGGTGCCATATTCTGCCATTGAATTAATTGGCCATATGACAGGCAGACAGAGCACTTGAGTATGCCTGGAGCCAGGGAGTTTGGCTCACTTTCACGAGGGATATTTCCTCTATGAATGCAGCTTCCATTATGATCAGGGGAAAAAGGAACCAAGTTTACATCCTAGACAAATATTTATTTGCTGGCCTATCAGCAAAGGGGTTTTTTTATTGCTTCAGCTTGAGTTATTACTTCCCCATTACTTCTCCTATTTAGCCCAAAAGCACAAGTTACTATCACAAAGATATGACCTCACAGGTGAGACTGTATGCAAGTCTTTAAAGGCAAAAGCCATAGAGACTTGGATAAATATCACAAGCCTGTCCAATTCAGCTACAGACACTTTTTGTCACGGCAAGTGTTCAGAAACTGAAAACAGGCTGCAAAGGTGTATTCTCTCCTATGAAACACTAAATGCTCACCTGAAGGAGGCTGATTCCCTCTCCTGATGTCTGCTCCTACAAAGCCAGGTGTCACAGGGAAGACAGAGACTGAGAAGCATTTTGGTGGATGATGCTCTTCATCAAGAGTCCTGGTACAGAACCAGAGACACCCACAAATGAGAAGATCTCATAGGTCCTCCCTGCTTTTCCTCTGGCCACCACAGGGCTGTTCCCAAACCTTCAACTGCACAAACCAGCTTAACATGAGTGGGAAAACCCACCCTATGAAAGGCAGTTCTGTGAACCACGGAAACCCGAACGCTCCCCTTTCCCCTCTGGGATACCCCAGACCACCTTTGCTCACTGCACGCTGGTACCTCTCCCAAAGTCACATTTTCCAAGCCCATAGGCAAGAAATCACACAGCAGGAGGTCAGGCTCATTTCTCACATTCTTCAGGTCCTCTTTTCCCAAGATTCCTTTTACTGAGCCTATTTTTGACCCCGTAACCTTGGCCAACTTAATCTTCCTATTATCAGGAGGAAATAGTGATAGTTTTTATTGAATCTACCTGTCTCAGATTTATTGTACCCAGATGGATGACTCTGGGCTGTGTTTTCTATTAAGAAGTATCTTTATTTTATCACATCACTAAGAGAGGTATGCAGGTCCTGAAGGCTGCTCAGCCCCACCATCAGACACATAATATTTTTCTCAGCTAAAGAAAACTGCAGGAGTTACTAAGGCCCTAAATTAGCCAAACTCCCAAGTATAAATGTAGCTTAAAAATACATGCTTAATTCCGATTCGGAGCATGGGAAATTACAGCTCAATTCCAGCCGGCACCTACGGGTTTTTATATATACATTTATAAATACATAATTATGTGTTAGCTGTATGCACACACCTCAAAGCACGTGCCTGAATATACCGCTGGATCACAGCTCAAGCTCCCTCCACACCACCCCTGCAGCAAAACACAACAGCATTATTGGCAATGGTATTAGCAGCAACCACGTCTTAACAAAATGCAGTTTAATGCTAGGAAATGTGTTATCTGGCCTAATCAAAACACCAGCGGCTGCTCAATGACAAGACCTGCATTTGATCTCCCCTCTATACAGCAAACATGGGAACACAAGCTCATAAACAAGCGAGGAAACACGTCTAACCAACAACCCACAAGTTACTTTCAACAAGCTCACCGATGTCAGCACGTGATGAAATTAGCCTGTCGGAGGCTGTGATTTTGGCATGATTATCTGCTCATTCCATGCTGTAAGCTGAGAGGGGTGGGCTTAGCAGCTCGCCAGGGGCTGCTGGCTGCTTGTCTGCCCACAAAAGTTGCTCACAAGGCATCTAAAAATAACTTCATAGGCAAATCTTCATCTGAAAGGAGAGGCAGGGCAAACTAAAAGAGCACAGACAGCTTAACCTCTTCACACCTGAATACCCATGCTTGCAGCAAGGTATCCCATATCTGCATCAGCAGAACTGAATCCTTTAGCTCCTTTCCATCAAGGAGACAAGGCCTAAACCCTATTCTTTTTCTTATTTCCTCTGAATTCATATTTCTTCATCTCTTCTTTATCTCCTTAGTATCTGGCACATGACCACTGCCCCCATTCTACAAGGTGGATGCTTTCAATCAAAGGGTTCTGCTACAACATACCTGATAACTGAGAATAACCCTTATTCACACACAGTGATGACAGGCTGTCCTGTCCTTTCGAGCCCTGTGACTGACAGCAGCACAGGTTACATGCTTGCACAGATTAACAGGAGCGAAGATTTACTCAGCAGCTTTCTTACATGCAGCCCTACTTCCACTGCCCCAGCAGCTGATTTCCACCTAACTCTGGTTTTATGCAGAGGACATACCCATCCCAGCTCTTTTCAAAGGATGCAAGTCCTAGAGTATGTGTGGGAAAACACAATGGTGCTCATCGTCACAGGGTGTTAACAAGTACACAATCATTTTCAGCAGTTATCGTGATGGAGCAGCTCTATCAAAAGAGTGAAACAAGCTAAGTGGATGAAACACCAGCAAAATTTTATCCACTAAGCAATTCTATTAGGTTACAGACCAAAGGAGATTATTGATTCAAGGAGCACAGTGTGAGTGACTAAATACTTACGAGCATCAAAGACCTGCTGAAGTCAATTACTGCTTGCAGTCAGCAACCAGAGCTTCACGTTAGGAAAGGATGTGTCGTTCCAACATCAGTCATTTGGTGAAAAACTATGCTGTTGATGCTAAATACGAGTGAGCATACACAAGGGCTACAGACAAGTGGTTTAGAGGGAATATTTCAGCTTCTCAACAAACTAATTATACTGCTAATGATAATGAAGAAACACAGAAACTCAGATACAGGCTGCACACAAATCTGGTTCTATGAGGTGAACTCATAGACTTTAATAGAAAATTCAAAAGAGACCAAGCCTACCCACCTCTTGGATAATCAGTCATGTTTTTCATTACAAGTTCATCTCCATATTCAATCTGATGAACTTTATGTCAGGCTCAAGGCAAGCAACAACATTAACAACTGGTACGGTTGAGTCTCCCTGAGACGGCAGATGGGCCGGTGGGTGACATCTACCAAAAGTACACATGTAAAAACATAATTACAAGGAGCAGCAAAATGTCAGCTTCCAAAAATGACAGGCAAACTCCTCTGGCGGCAGCAGAGAAGCCATGTTCAAGGCAAACATACAGCTAAACCTCATTCATCATCCTAAACTTCCAAATGACTTCCTATTGCCAGGCACACAAGATTAAGCCTTTTTTTCAAAGGCTTAATTTTTAGACGTTGCTGAAAAGGAGATGAAGACACTCGCACATCTTGTGCACCTCTTCTGTCTTTCATCCACAATGAAGACATAAGCCAGGCCTACCATGTATGAAACTGAAGAACAACCATACTTGCAGCCTCCTGATACTCGCCCTTCATTGTGCTTCCGCCTGTAGACCAGGCTAAGCTTGTTTTCCCAAATAAAACACAGGATGTGCTGAGGGAAATGCAGAATACTGCTGGCAGAGGGAGGCATTTTTCATGATCATTCCCCTTTCTCTGCATTAATCCCTCTTCCCTGTAGAGCTCCTATATGGACAGAATTACATGAGTTTTAAAGCTAGCTCCTACTGCAATAGCATCACCACTGTTTTCCAACAGAAACAAATGCACATAAACACAAGTTCAAGCTGATTTAACAAATCCCCCATTCTCCGGTCCCATTGTTCCCAGCTAATGTCAGCCTTCATGAAGCAGAAGCTGCCTCCTCCCCACGGTGTGGGATCCACCAGCAGCTTTGGTTTCAAAGCGTGTGGTTTGTGCTCTTTTTAAGTCTTAAATGCTAAAAACGAACTGGGGAAGTAGGACAGTGCTGGGGGCTGCTGCAAGGTGGTAGTTTGGAAGGGGTGATGGAATCCGGCACCCTGCCTCTTCCAGAAAACATCCTATTCCCCAGTTATTATTTTAAAGTAATAGGCTAGGATATAGCTCTAGGATTTGCTCATATAAGTTGTTTATCATCGCCCTTTGCTTTATTCTGTCGGCTGATACAAAGGATTAAAAGTATCAGCATGGGGAAACCATGAAGACAAACCCTCAATCATCCATTTTTACCCCACGTGCGTATTATCAGGCCTCAGTCTGAGAGCTCAGAGACTGAAACCGATGGACACTCTAGAACCTGAAGTGATGGCAACATCAAATGGCACAAAAAAGGAGCCAGAAAATGACATTTTCTTTAGGAACTGATATCTGGATTATCAATATTGGGGTGTTTCGAGCCAGGGGTTGTGGTGTGTGCGGCCACATCTATGTAAAGTCAGTCTGTAAGAGCAGCTCAAGAGCTCAGACTGCCAAAGAGTCACTCAAACTGAGTTTGTCACAGAAGCTGCTGCTGATACTACCAAGAAGGTCGCTCTCCCCAAGAACCTCCAAGATCAATTTTGAGTCATAAAAGCTTTGCCCATATGTCCAGAACAGATCAAATTTGTATCAAAACCAAATGTTTAAGGAATTCCACAAACACTCTTCCCACAGGAGGTGTGTGATCATCAAGGAGACAACTTGCACAATCCTTCATTAAGCTCCTAATGTGCTTGTTGGTCCCAACTGGTTTGGTACTACCCCTTTTCATGAAAGCACACTGCTTTCCTGCCACAACCTGACTGTGAGCAATGCTCGCAAAACATCCCATCATCACCAAAGCATTCTTCATCTGCATGGCGTTTCGGAAGTCTGCAACACGCCAAATAAATTGTGCATCTGTTGGCAATTTCACCACATGCAGAGCATGGACTGCACTTGATTTTCTTCACTACATCACTCACCTATCAATATCCAAATTCCCTCTTCCCTCAAAACAAGTGTTTCATTTTATTAAAGACCAACTCAACCTATCGATGGTTTGGTACCAATTGCACAGAACAAAATACATGTAGGAATTTATACTTCCATTAATCAATACTTACCCATAGATGAAACGAAGGAGAACCCTTCTGGGTACGTATGTTTAGTGTCAGCTCATGACTACAAGCTAAACATACCTCCCATGGCTCTGAAAACTTCAAACAAAGACCTGCTGTTCACTTGGGATGTGCAGCCAGGGTCAGGCAAAGGCCAGGAGTTATCCCTATCTCAAGGTTACTTACACAGGAACGTAAACTCCAGGATCAAGTTGCAGCGTCTGCAGCAATTGCTCACTCAAAGTCAATCACCTCCAATGGAGACCAAGTAAAAGCAGAGGCCTTTGGGTCTGCCTGGCTTCCAGGAGTGAGCTTTGGTGCTCATTAATCCTCTGTCTCCAGGGAGCAATCCTTAGATGCCAGTGCTTCTATTGCCACCCCTATGAACCAGATTGGAAGCAACACAACTGTTATAATCTCTTGGTGCATTTTGGAATGACTTCTAATTCAACAGTGCAGGATGAGAGAGCTGAGGTAAGGAAGAGAGGTGTGAGAGGGCCTGCAAAGGTCTTACTGCCTAAACACCAAACAAGCTGTGCTTTCACCTTGTGCTGCATCTCTGCTCAAAGGTGCTGCGGGGACCCAGTTCACAGGACTTCTCTGTGGTGGGCTGTTACCTCATTCCATTCCCCAAAGTCTCAGTGATGAAGAACAATGTTGTCTTGCAGAAGAACAGCCAGGAAAACCCAGAGCCCAAATTGTCCATGATTTTCACCTGTACTAAAAAAGCATGTACTAATAATAAAGTATATACATATATATAATATATGCAAATACTAAACAGCCTAATCACAGAATCCTAAGGGTTGAAAGGGACCTCGAAAGACCATCTAGTCCAACCCCCCTGCGAGAGCAGGGTAACAAATCAGGAAATACATAAACCACTGTCATGCCTTAAATCCATACACCCAATGAGGCAAATATTGAGACCAGCTTGTGAATATGTTGTGCAAACACAAGGTTTCCCTCTCAGAAGCATCATTCACTTTAAAGGGATTTCTTCTCAAGGATGGGCATGACTGCACTGCTCAGTCTGAGCCTCTGATGGGCCCATCAGGATCTTGAAGATGATGAAGCCCTTCTACTTAACACCCAAACTGCTCACTCCCTCTCCAGATCAAAGCACACCTTTGGAAGAAGCCCCATTCCCCTCCTGCCATGGACTTCTCTCAACAGCACTAAGACCTGATGATTTTCTAGCCTGTCCCACAGGGGAATTGCAAAGCTCAGGTCTGTACTGTTTGCAAGGTGCTTTGAAACCATTCCATGAAAGCTTCATATACATGCAAAGTATTATTGTATTACTTTCCCTATGCTTTCACGCAGACTGTGGGGCTCTCCTCATATGCGCATGTCAGAGGGAGAACTCTGTTCTCCCTTTCTGAATTGCTTTAACTTTCTTGCTTGAACAAGTACCCATCGGCTTTCATGTACTTGTAGGAGCTGCCCAACAATACCCCTGCAGCTCCAGGCAGCCTGAAGACCCCCAGCTGCCTCTAAGCATCCTCCCAATGCTGGGGAGCAGAGGGGGTGAGCAGATGCTGCTAACACAGGGTTTGGTCCCACAGCAGAAGACAACAGCACCAAGGTCCTGTACCAAACACTCCAAAACACTTTGTGTCCCCAGTGTGAGTGGAGCTTTCCCAGCAAAGGCTGGAGGAGCCTTCGCAGGGCTGCTGCCTGCCCCATGTAATGCATTTCCCTTTTCTTCTTTCCCTCTCCTTTTACAGCGGCAGGTGGGAAAACAGAAGAGCAATCTCTCATCGACATCAGAAGCCATCAATCACCCTCTAAAAACAGCTGAATAATAGAACAAAACAGAGGAAGAGAGGGAGAAAAGGCTGGGGGAGGAGGGTCCTTGGGTATGGAAATGCCTGTCCTGGTGAAATACACTGTAAAATAGACTGAGACAGGGGAATTTGGAACCAGCAGGGTCCCCAAAGCTCACTTCATATCACCTCCAGAGGCATTACACTAATGTACTTTTAACTATGATTTACAGGATGCTTTATCTGAGAGCATCAAGTGGATGGAGGAAAATGCAGAGCTGGGCTGGCATGAGTGATGTGCTGTGGGGATCCTGCTGCCTTCCTGCTACAGGATGCAAAGCTGGCTGGGAAAGAAGGAAAGCAAAGCACTGAAGAGACTGCAGAGCTTGAAGGTGAGCAGCCACCCTTTGCACTTGGGGAATGCCCCTCCAAGCACCCCACTGCCTTTGCAAATCAGAGCAGTGCGGATGTAGGCACATGTTTCCCATCACCAAAAGCAATTGGAATGTTTAGAAACCTGCATCCCATGGAGTTTAAATGGCCTGGACCCCACACACAGCCTAAGCTCAAGGGACAAAGTTCCAAACCTCTGTTGAGGTGCATGAGCCTGACCCTTCTCTGTGGAGGGAAGTAATTGCCCCTGTGGATCTGGGCTCTCTGAAGAAAACAGCCTCTCCTCAGGACAAGTCCTACTAAACACATTAAAAACTCTATGAGGATGAATCTCAGGTGGTTCAAATGGAGAAGATGAAGCCCAGGGGGACCTTTTGATTGTGTTTGATTTCAAAGTCTGCTTTGAAAGTGTGATGGGCAGGACTGTACTTACCAGGTGGGAAGAGAAATCCCCTCCTAGCTACCAAAAGTGCTCCTTCCATCAGCATTAGCAAAGATTTTTACATGGAGAGAAAACAAGCTGTTCCATACAACACAAGTCCGGCCAATTGTGATACAGGGATCATCAGCAGAGCAGTGTGGAGTGAGGGATCCAGCCCACTGCTCCCCAAAGTGATGGGACAATGACGTTTGTTCCTGAAGCACAAGCAAATGGATCCAACTGCAGAGGGACACATTCTACAAAGCACTGAAGCACACACTTAAGTTTCAACATGTTGGGAACTGTCCCCTTACCAGCAAAGCTCTTAGGCCTGGGAAGCAGAGGAGACTCTGGCAAGGGACTGGTTATAAGCATGGTTTGGTGAGCAGGGCCATGACGGTGTCATTCCAGTAATTTTCATCTTCTTGGACTTCTGGTTTTAATGGCTCCTTTTTAATTAAAATGTCCTTCCAGAAAGAAAATAAATACTTGCTCAGCTTAATGTTCTGTTTCTAATCCTGGTCGATTAGAGAATAACTGAATAAAACAAACACAACTGCACGGTAACAATCACCTATAGCATCATCAGGTTCTTCTGACAACACATTTCAAATGACTAACACTCATTGCAGCTCTATTCATCATCATCTTTAGTGTCAAGATACTTCAAAAGGCAAGTGAGCTTTTAATGAGCCCTCAGACCGAAACAGGAAAGGAAAAATACGCCCAGTGCACACTACTTTAATGATCACCTAATTCATTTTATTGTATCTGCTGTTATGATTTATGAATTAGGTAGAAAGATCAGGGACATTAGAAAAACAATCGTGTACGCAATATCCAATATCAGACAAATATGCACTTCTATATTGAATATATATACCTGGATTTCACATATAACATTGCATCTTCACACAGGCATTCGTTTCCCCTTATAAATCCATGATGTTCTCACTGCACCAGTCGCTATGCAATTATGGATTTGTCATATTGATTTAAGCCCCTACAGCCCCCGGGTCCCCCTTCTCTCCTTTGTGTTCCACCCCAACACAAAGTGAACAGCTCAGGAAGGTGGGTCCTTGGCCCCAGGGTACTAATGAGTTGCTCCTTTCCATCTCTGCCTCCCTCCCTCGCTGACCCCACTCACACCTCTGAGCTGCAATGATTTCCATCTGTCAGCTGCAGAGGGGACAAGAGGTGCTGGATGCCTCACGAGTGCGAGTGACCCCTCTAACCCACTCCATGTAAGCACTTACAACTTGCTCTCACTCTATATCCACCCTGCAGTCATAGCCCTTGCATAAAGGGGAACAATTTCCTTTTTCTGGCAATGATACCTTTGGTTAGGTGGATATCCCCTGCCCATCACAGGGTTTAAGAAGTGATTGATGATTTCCTTCTGCAGACCCTGGAGCTGCAGCACAACACCACATAGGGCTCTTTGTACCACCTCAGCTGAGGAATCCACCGCAAGGGATAAAACAAAGAGGCAAAGCCTTAGCTTGATGTGCATCTGAAATAAAATCTTCCCGATGTATGGAAAGAGACAGAAGCTTCATGGAGATGCTGGAATACAGAGGATGGATGTGTTGAGCTATACCTTGTGGTTGTGCTGGGCAGGAGTGGGATGGAAGGGCAGGGAGCAGCCCCTACCTTGTGAATAGGGGCACACCAGCCCAAAAGATTTTCCTTCCCCATTAAGCACTATAATTTCCCCAAAACTCAGCCCAGAACCTTCATAAATGCAATTCTATTCTTCTTACTAGGAAGAACCTGCCCACCACTGTGCTTTGGTGAATCTTCAGGCCTGAAAGTCCACTGTAAAGTGCTTTGTATGGGTCATTTTTACCTCTGTCCTGCTGGGGTACTTTGCAATGAGACAGATGGAGAGGTTGCCCACTGCTATCCACTACTTCTCTTTATGAGGTGCTTTTTCACAGCTCTCTTATTCCTTACTGCAAATATTCTCCTCCAGCTGAAAGCAGTAAAAGATCAATAAACATCGGAACTTTGCTGAGGGTGCAGAAATCAAACACCACCTGAAACAGTCCTGACAGCCCTGAAATAATAGGTACAGCCAGCAGTACCGACTCAGATACATCAGCTGCATGGAGGAAATGGTGTATACCAGTTGGAACATGAACCCTGGGCAAGCACCAAGGCCAATCAGCAGAATTGTTCAAAGTTATCAGTGATCATGGTATTGCTCTCAGGTGAGAAAGGAAAGATAAACTGATGTGTGGAAACCAGCCAGTGCAAGGAAAGGAATCTGTTCAAGGGAAAGGGCACGCATAGCATTGTAACTATCACAGCACCCCTCTGATGGTCAAGCGTGGCACGGTGTAATTCAACACACATGAAGTAAATGATAGAAGCAGAACTAATGCCACCATCAGCTGGTTCCTGAGATGGAAGAGGCACCCATGGGGAAATTAAAAACATCCTTCATGAAAACAGTTTCAGCTATTGGTCGTGCATCTCACAGGCTGCTCAAAGCATCCAGTGCATCCCTCTCTGCCATCAGCTATTGGAACTCAGTGTATCTCCCCAAACTGACTGTGATTTGCTCGCTGTAAAGAGAACCCATCACCATGAGCAGCAGCAATGAACAAGTGCTTCTGCACTGGGTAGAAGTGACACACACAACCTGCCACCAACCCTCTGCAGCATGAACATCCAATTTATCCTACAACAACCCTGGCTAGAGTGGAAGGAGCTGGGAATTGCAGTGACAGACACCTATTAACCTACATCATACATGGCAATGACAGACACAGCTCATTGCTGCATCCCCCAGAATACCGGAGTTAGTGTCAGAATTGGTGAAAGAGTGTGTGTGTGCATGTGGATGCAAGCTGTCAGTATAATAAAGGAACTGATGACTCTGATTATATGGGACCACAGACACCAAAGAGGCAGTTCCCAAAAATCCCAGAGATCTCTAGGAATAATTTCCTTGGCCATGGCCTCCCTGCTGGGAGAGTGGAAGAACAGTAGAGTCTCAAAATATTTAAGGGTTTGATGAAAAGCTTAATTTTTCCCAAAGCAATTTATGGATATGAATCATAGGGAAAGAATGCTGCTGACAGGGAGAAAAAACTGAAGCCTCACTGATGTGGTACTGACATATCTTTCAGATTGAAAGGAAGATGAATGCTGATGCTAGAAATATTAGTGGAGAACAAGCAGACTCTGCTGTCAGAAATCGATAGATACAGACTTATGTACTTTGGTCACATCAGATGAAAGTAATTATGGAATGGAAGGTGGAAGATCACTGCAGAAGGAAAGGAGCAGTGAGGAGATGGAGAGGACAGCACTGTGGGGTGGGCTGCAGGCCACTCGGAAGTGGTGAGAGCTCACAGCGGCTGCTAAACACTAATGCCATGGGAAGAGGAAGGCCTGACCAGACTATGTAGGAAGCCCAAACCTGGGATGGCCTTCAAAGAGAGTCTTCAGGAGTTCTTGCCCAATGCACGAACAGAGCAGCAACAACACCCCCAGTCATCCTCCAGCAGCTGAAGAGAAAACACCAGGCCAAGTCTCAATCTGAAACAGGACTGCTAGAGGGAGCAAGTCTGATGTGCATGCATGTGTCTATATGCATATGCTTGTGTGAGTGTGCAGAGCCACCTGAGATACATGACCAGTTTGTTTGTGCTAAGTGGGTGCCACACAGCACCTGAAGGTGTCACTGCTGTGAACAAAAGCTACCTCCTTTACTTCCCCATCCCTTCCCTGCAGGCTGGCCTCACAGCACTGCCTACAGGTCTCTTCACCTTCATTTGAAACCATCCCTGCTTTCCTTGTCCTCCAGCATCCTCTGCAGCCATAGGGACACAACACAGCCCCTGCACAGGGCTGAGCTGGAAAAGGTGCAATGCAGTGGGGCTATCACAAAATGATGCCTGCATAAAAGACAGCAGCTCCTCGTAAATTGCCAGAGATGAAATCTCTGACACAAGCTCTTAAAACTGTGATTTAAAAGCATGGTCAAAAGCAGAAGTGGCAGAGATAGGAACCGAATTCACCTGAGCCAGCTGCCACTTCCAGGAGTTGCTACTTAGGAAGGAAAAGGAGCCCATGAACCCCAATCAGCATTCCCAGATCCCTGCCACTTCAAGACCCCTACTAGTATCAGGATTCTGGGAATTGCCTAAAATCCACCCTCTCTGGGAGCTCCAAAGCACCAAAACATGTTGATAAGAATACAAATCCATTTCATGACAAAGGAAAATAAGAAGCAGTTTGCCAGACTGAGTGTGTCTGACAGAGAAACACAGCACAGACTCCTTGAGCTGGCCTCGAGCTGATGTATCTGAAGCAGAGGGTGATATCTGAACCTCCCATGATGTGCCCGTGGGAAGCTGAGGATAACTGGTAAGAGACTGTATCTGAAGTACATTTTTACACCAGACCAGACAAGTCTGAAGCAGTTGACTGCAAACTCAGGCAGTCAAGGTCTATTTTGCTCTTTCCTAATACTCAGAATCAGCTCTGCAAGCACCAAGAATAGCTCTAACCGCTGATGGTCTCAAAGGTGTGCAGCTCAGCCTTCACATTCTTCTGCACCAAACCCAAACAGAACACCCCTGGGCTACTGCTCTGCTCTGCAGGCTGCTTTGCTTATGAAAACCACCCTAAACCAGGGCTCAAAATCTAATCAAATGGGACACAAGGCCTCCGATTTCACTGGGTTCATTCTGACTTCCTCTGGCTGGAGTGTGTGCAAACAATACCAGTCCCTTAATTGAAGGAAATCATTCAAGGTAGGACTGATTCCTCACCCAAGGAAGGTCAGGGAGAGGACGTATCTTTCCTTTGGGCCTTGGATCTCTGCTGCGTGACCTTGCTTTTGGCAACCTTGCGAGGTCAAGGGGATTGTTTTGGGAGCCCTGCAGCCTATTGATTGCTTTACACAGGGATGGACATGGGTATTGTCGTGGTAATGATAAAGGCCTATGAGATGTCCCACCCCTCTGAATCATAGAGGGCAGGGCTGGCTTCTTCAGAGGCCAGCAATCTGCCAATCGGTTCCACCCCATGGAAAGTAAGGTGAAGATGAGGAGAGCTCAGCACCTCTATTGTAATCTGCAGCTGTATTGAAATGTTCCTGGCAGAGCTGAAATGGCGATGTTTAATTTACTTGAACTAATGTGTCACAAAACTCCCCATCTGCACTGAGCATCCTAACGAACCTGGGGATGGACGGAGGGACCTCCAACGCTGTGATCCTGTTCCTTGCTGTATTTTAAAACAAGCAGTTCCTTAAAGAAGGTTAAGGAAGCAATAATAAAGAATTTTTAGTGTGTGTGTACATGATCATTCCATACTGATGCACTTCAGCTTTAATAATATTGTATTAAATTTTATTGTAACCTTGCTGACATTTACTGCGAGGGGAAGTGCGTGAGCTTAACAGCCTGATAAAATACAGCCCAGTAATGTACCTATAAAGCATAATATTTCTATACCAATGATGAGCTACTGCAATTGCATCCAATTTAGCGCCTTATTATTAATGAGCACAATCACCTTCCCAGTCACATGCTGCAAAACGCAGCACACTATATTGATGCCATTTCACATTTTACAAGGCAGCTGTTCCACTTTTGCTCAGTGGTACAATGAACTGACAGTGGAAATTCTCCTCCTGTTATGAATGAGCTGTAAAATGCAACTGAGGATGAAGAGGTAAGTCCTCATGCACATCACCATGGCTTGAGTATGTGCAAAGGAGGGAAATTACATCTAAGAGCTGAGATCAGGCCCATCAAAGCTGACTTGCCTCCCACAATTCCTGAAGATAGCCTTTCCCTAAGAAAGAGCAGTTTTGAACAGAAGAGACAATTATTGGAGACCTTTTATGGCCTAAAATGGCCTCAAAAAAGGCCCAAAAAAATTTAATACTCCTTACAACCTGTGCAAGCATCCACAGGCTGCTCCAAAAGCCACCTTTGGAACCCAGCTTCCCAGGAGGCTTTCAGGAATCCTACCCGCTATCCCAGTTGCACCATTAGGCATCTAAACAACTGGGTGAATCTGAGCTCAGTGGTGTGCTTGGGAAAAGCTCATGGGGTCCCAGGCATCAGACTTCGGGGGCATTTAAGCACCTCCTTTCACAAAAGCACATCTGAAAGTCCCTGCAGCCACAACCACTTATTCCTGGAACCTCTTATTCCAGGGACCTCTCCGTGGCCTGTTCCTTTCCTTACAGATGTTCTCAGGCTTTCCCAGCCTATTCTGGTGGGCTAAAAACCTGCTGGGACCAAGAGACCTGGCAAAGAAATAGCTAAACTGTCTGTATAATCCCAAAATAGGTCTCCTAAACTGTTCTCTGGATCATTCCCAAAGGCACCAAGGACAAGATTATGCTTGGAGTAAGAACAGCATCTCTTGTTAATACCAGCAACAGGCTCAGGTGCCACCTGCAATAAACATAACCTGCCTTTTCCCCCACCTTTCCTCAACACTGTCAAAGCTTAGCTCAGCACAATGCTTTCACTGTCACAGCTGCAGATTAGCATCATCCAAAGACAAAACCCTAGTTGTTTCTTGAAGGGCACCTCTCAAACAGGCAGAAGGGGAATGCATCCACACTTGAGAACACCTCCGAGCTTCCTGAGCATGGATTCCACACCTCCTTCAGCTGCACTGAGACGAGGCACAAAAGACAAGGCAAGACCCTACAAGATGTGAGGGGCATGACCCAGAATTCAGGGTGTCTGAGGACCTCTACCACATGACAGAAACCCAGCACAGTGAAGCCCTCAAGAGCAGATAGGGATTTTCGGATCTGTCAGCCTCAGAGCGATGGGTGCTGTTCAGCAGGATGAGACAAACACAGCTGGTACCTGCAGGAGATTAATGCAAAGAGGCATCTTGGCTGCAAGACAGGGGAAGATTTGGAGACACTGTGTATGTGGGGAAAAGAAAGTAAGTAGTTCATTTTCTTAGAGCATTAAGCTGTAATGGCTGTCAAGGGGGATTACTGACATTGTTATGCCAGTGTCAGCACATGTTGTACAACAGCTATATTTTGAATTTCCATACTTGCTTAATTTAATGTTCAGATAATCTGGCAAACGAAACAGGACCCTCAAAGACTCTTTTCTTACACACACCCCCCCCCCCCCCCCCCCAAAAAAAAAAACCTTTTTAAAAAAATAA
>NDXB01014747.1:107192-120029 GCA_002631895.1 Agapornis roseicollis
TTTTTTTTCACCCCCCCCCCCCCTTTAAAAAGAAATCATTCTATTAAGAATGTTAAATTCGTGGGAGCAAGCGCTGGCATACATGGAGGGCACATACTAATCTCATTTATGCTGAGATTTGCTTTCTGTTAAGCAACAGAAAAACAGCTAATCAAGCATAATTCAATCATACATCATCTGCAGATGCAGGGACTCAGAAGATCGGCATGAAGCTTTGCCTATTTACATGAACTGATGATCTAGGCCAGGTGCATTTAATTACACACAGGGTGTGGATGCACACCTAAAGAACTCCTCTGGTGTCTCCTCCCCAGCTTTGGGCTAACTGAGATCTGGGACAGCTTCCAGCACACAACTGAGCAACCTCCATGATCCTCTCCATTGTCCATGGCAGCCAAGACAGCCACTTCCCTTGGGACAGAGCACTGGTCCAGCTGCCACCATCCCCATTGCCCAGCGCTGCCAGAGGCACAGCCCATTGCTTGAGGATAAAGCTTAGGTCACAGAATCCCAGCCTGGTTTGAGTTGGAAGGGACCTTAAAGCTCATCCAGCTCCAAGCCCTGCCACAGGCAGGGACCCCTTTCACTGGAGCAGCTTGCTCCAAGCCCCTGTGTCCAACCTGGCCTTGAACACTGCAGGGATGGGGCAGCCACAGCTTCTCTGGGCACCCTGTGCCAGCGCCTCAGCACCCTCACAGGGAAGAGCTTCTGCCTAAGAGCTCAGCTCAGTCTCCCCTCTGTCAGGTTAAAGCCATTCCCCTTGGCCTGTCACTACATCAGCTGCTGACACTGCCATGCCCTCTGCATCACACCACAAAGCATTTCCAGATAGAATAACCTCAATGCTCCTCACAGGAAACCACTGATGCAAAAACACAGCCTGCTCAGACACTTCACTGCCATGGCTGGATCAGTGTGGTCTTCCCTATTCCGACTCTCGCAGCCACCACACAGCTGGAGATCAGGAGGAGAACCGATCCATTTATTCTTGACATGGGTCATGCCATAAGCTAAAAGGCTCCCTGTGTTAACAGCCCACACAGCAACCCTGCAAACAGAGCACCACATTTAGCTCCCACATACCCAGTAGCTGCTATCATAGACTCACAGAATCAACCAGGTTGGAAAAGACCTTTAAAATCATCAAATCAAACCATTACTCCAGGACTGCCAAGACCACCACTAAACCGTATCAATAGGGCCTCATCTATCAACATGGTACCAGGCAGACCAGAGTCCCAGCTCTGCTGCAGCTGATGGTCACACTCCACACTGGTGACAAGTCTTGCATTGCATTACATTGTCAAAGGTGTCTGGAAGAGAACAACTTCCTTTCATGGAGGATTTCAATGCTCCTTTTCTTTATTTCATTCAGATTCAAGCCAAAATTTAAGGTGTTTGAAATCCCCAATGTCACAGAATAGAGCCATGGCCAAGGAAGAGCTGCGGGCAGCTGGAGCCATGGTCTCAGACATGGTCTCCGCATCAGAGACACCATGCGAAGAACCAATGAAGAGGTTCCTCCAAACTCCTGAAATCAAACCCACCCTCACTAAACAGACACTTTGACAAATTCTATGCCATAAATGTTTTGTCAGTCTTATTATTGTGTAACTTCATTGAGCATAAAATCACACAAGAGGGAAAAACCCTCACGGTTCAGACTAACCTAAAAGAACCCAGGTACCACCTCTTGCCAATGCTTCCTCTGGCTAATATCTGATAAAATAAGCCATTTGGGGAAATTGGAGGGTTTGGGGTGTAAAAATTAGCACTAATAACAGACAGACTAGCAGAGAGGTAGTGCTATGCATGAAGATGCACAGATCCATAGATGCATGGACCGAGATGTATATGAACAGGAGAGAGGCCAAGAGACATCTCTCTTTGTTCTCCATCCCCTGTTTTGTTGTTAAGGCTCTATGCTAATTTCTATGGAATTACTATGGCACATTTGTAACCACACATGAAATGCAGACAGCTCTCTCCAATCGCTGCTGTCTTGGGCTATTAAGTATAATATTTAGCTCAGCCAGATGCCGACAGAAGTTCGCCAAGCCCATAAAACAAGCTCAATCACATAGTTTCACATACAAGACTATGAAGCCATTTTGGAAGAGTTTACATATCTGCTTGTGTATTTGTTTCCTTCCATCTGGCACATTCCCTCCCCAGACTGAGAGCTGAAGCCCAAGGGAGGAAGCTTTTGCATTCAGTCACCTCCCAGCAACACCCTCCTGAAGCAGGCTTGCCATCAGTCCCCCTTAGCTGAAGCACATGCTGCTTCTAATGGCATTGAAGATGAGAGAAGATGCTGTTGTTTTCAGTGGCACACAAGGGAAAACAGAACCCTTGCTGCCTGCAAACCTCAAGGGTGGCTGGTTCCAGCACACTGTGGAAGCAGCTCTGCATGCTTTCATAGTGCTAAACCCCAGCATCCAGCACGTTTCAAGCTTTTCTCTCCCCTGAAGGCTGTTCTGCAGAGAAAGGAGAACACCATGTGTTCCAGACCCACAGATACACATGCACACAGGCACCCTTCCAGACCCTGAGCACCTCAGTCAGATGCCTTATGGGGTAGAGCCATTTCATGTGTCAAGCCTGAGGCTGAGGATGTCAGAAAGGCATTGCTGGATGTGCTGTTCTGTCTGCATTTGCTTTGAGGCTCAGGACACCTCCACTCTGTGCTGTTGCTTTTTACGTTGAACTGAACCTAAGAGCTTGTGTGGTCAGCTATCCCACATCAAAGCAGGGCAGAAACAGGAAGCCAAAGGACACCACATTATTAAATCTCAGCTACAGCCCTAGAGCATATTTAATCACGTCCTAATGCAGAAGGTGTTGCAAAGATCAGAAGCCTGGAAAATCACAGGAGGCACCCGAGAACAGCTACACGAGGAGCAGCCATACAGGCTGATGGCCAGGCCACAGTCTAGCCCATGTACCAGCTCCAGTAACAGCCACCGGCAACACAGACAGTGAGAAACCCACAGGAGAGAGCTGTGAACCAATCATCCTCTCAAGGAAAAAGGTTCTTAGCACCCCCATGCCTTCACCTATCACTCTTTCTGATGTTCACCACCCCCCAGCAATGAGCACAGCGATGCTTGTTACCTGCACAGCTCCAATCCAGGTTTTGTTGTATCTCACCCATAGGAAGTTTTAGCTGGATCCACAAACGTTTAATGAAGGCATTTCACAATTCAACCCCCTACAAGTGGTACCAGCCCATGCTGCAGCCACATGTGCTTTAGCTTGGCACTTGGGGTGCGTGCACTGAAGTGCCCCTGCACCTCATGTCCTGCACAAGGTCCTGGGGGAGGATGTTGTCTTTTCCCTGCACACTGGACCCTGCTTGGTACCACAAAAGGCACCTCAGGTGATACCACAATACAAATAATAAAGACATCAGTCCAGCAACAGCAGATGCAAACAACACAATCAGAGGTTTACATTTAATGCAGCCCTAAAGATTACAACTTGGTCTCAGCCAAAGAGCTTCCCCTCCACTGCTCATGGCCATGCAGCCAAACCAGAAGAACAAACCTCTTAGCACATGGGCAGCACGCAGGTCACTCTCTTCTGCTTTTCCTAACTCCAACCCAGTTGCTTCCCCTTGATCCCATTCTATACAAGGGACAGAGTGGAGCACACAGGAGCACATCCCCCTTTGCAGCTGGGAGCAGCAGCTCCTCATCCCATTGTGCAGAGGAGCATCATGGATGGACCTGGCTAGGACCCAGTGCACACGTGTTCCCCTTGAACTAACCAGAGATTCGGTTGCTAGGTCTCAAGTTTACCCACAAGGCTGTAAGTCAGAGATGCTTGGCCCTGCCCAGAACACATGTTTGTGGGATACACAAACTGCTTGAAATAGAGGCCACAGAGGACCCATTAGGAATTCAATATTAGCTTTGTAAAATTGCTAATAATTAGCTACAGCTCTTTTCTCCATCCCAGCAGCTGGTGACATGAAAGTGATTAAGTTTCTAATGAATAGATTAGGGTTACTGAATATATTAAATAACAAGGGGTTTAATCAACTGTTTATTGATTCCAGCAAGACAGTTCTGACGGCAAAAAAAACCACTGGGTAGCAGTGGAATTTATTTATAGGCCAGTGTTCTACATCAGAAATAATTAAAAATAGATTATTTTTCACCAAATCTAGACCTTTCTTCTTTCTGAGGCAGCTCAATATGGATTAAATTAACTGCAAATAATAAATTAAGGGAGAACTGAAAGCTAAATTCAGAGCGCAGAGGTGCTCGCAGCTTGGCAGTCAATCTCTGGTTTCAGTTTTGTTGCAAAACCGGCTACGTAGTCACTGTCTGGCTTAAGCGAGGAGAGACAGAGGTTGGAAATCTTAGTCAAGAGGCCTCTAAAACACCATCCCTAGGGCCAGCCTCACGGGAAGGATCCATAAGGACCCCATCCTGAAATACATTGGAGGATGGATTGCCCCACAGCCATAAGGGAGTGCTCCACCATTCCCTGCTCCAGAAGTATCTCCCCATCACTGCACCCATTAACTAGACACATTTTCTCCCCTGCTATCCCTCTCCTTTCTCAGGTCACTGGGTGCCACCAGGCAAGTGAGCTTACAGAGCATCCTTCCTCGCCTAGGGAATTCCTATGGAGACCAGCAACAGCCTGGAGCACTACAGTCAGGTTATAACCAACAGACCTATTGAAACAACAAACCCCCATGGAAAACCAGAGCTTTTCCACTTGGCTGCATCCCTCACCCTCACTAAGTGTCAGGGGTTATGTGCAAAGCAAAGGACCAGCCAAGGAGTTATTTTCATAGCTGGGAAGACCTCTCCAACCAGCAACAACTTGATCCTAAGAAGCTGTGAACCTGCCTGTGACATCTCCTATTCCAGCCCTTGTAAACAAGGCTAACAAACAACTTCTCTCTGCTCATCCACCTGCAAGGCCGGCCAGGAGACAAGCAGCACATTTCACATTCTCTTTAAGCAGTTTCCATTCCTGCCAGGTTCAGAGGATCCCGGCTGCATCCCTCCATGCAACAGGATCCAGGATGTTCTGCGGTTTTAATTATGCACAGTGGAAACCAGCCGGAGGAAAAAGAAGCAATGTTTAGGAGCACTAACTTTTTCCATGGCTCCAAAGGGCTGAACAACTTTCTGCAGTATATATAGCTACCTGGGGGTCTATTATTTTATTAAGGGATATTTGAAGTGCTCCATGACATAAGCAGATCCATAACATATATATATATATATATAAAAATATACACACACAGTGCATATGCATATGGAGCCATTTATAGAGCAAATCTTTCTAGCCCTGATAGTTTATAATGTAGAGGACCTTTAGTCTGGCATTGAACCAAAGCCAAAAGCTGCATGTGCTCTTTAAATCACTGTAATGCAGAGAGGACATTTTTCCTTGGAGCCCCAGAAGAAGCAGGGTTCCATGGAGGGTTTTGCTCTCAAAATGGCACTGGTTTGAAGCTGCTGCATGGGTTTGGAGCAGGAGAAGCGGTGACTGTAAGAAAGGTCCCGGCGTGCAAAGAGCTCTTAAGATCATCAAAAAGCCATGCTAAATCCGATTATTGTGTTTGTCCATGGTGGGCTATAGGGTTTCCATGGCTGTGCACATGATGTGGGTTGGCATACAGAGACAGAGCATGTGGAAAGAGGTTGGATCCGTGTGACTTTCACAACCAACACAATCATGCCATGTGGATGCTGCAATGCCCTCCCGCCTGTTGTGTATATATCCAGTGCAGTTACCCACTAGGCTTTCCCTGCACTAACATCACAGCTTTAAGGTTAGACACCAAGATATGATCTGCAATATTTATATGATATCAACACTGCAATGACATATTTATACTCTGCAGCATGACAAGTAACCATGCATTTAGTCCTAAACAGTTAAGGGCAAAGATCATCTACCTTCCAAAGCCCAAACACAACTGGATTGGTGCTCTCTTTTTCATCCTCCTGTGCCTCAGCATCTTCTTAGATACAGGAAGGGTGATACAAGCAAACATGAGCCATGTCCCAGTTCATGTCTTTGCTCACTTCAGTCTGTATTCACCTGTTAAAGACACCTCTCTTACTGTGCTTGGATTCAAGGCAAAACCCCACTGCAGGAAAGCTCAACTGCAGCAAGAGCTTTCTGTCTCTATGCATGCAAGACTTTAACGTAGTTTGAACCATGCCCTTCTGAGCAGGAGACCTGGGGATGAAACAGCTCACTCTTTTGCCCCAGCCCCAGCCAGCTGCCACTCAAACACTCGCACCTTGTAAGCATCAAAGGCAGCTTTTAGTTTGATTTTCCAGACAATTAACACTGACCCCGGGATGATGGAGATACCCCACGGAGACATGATGGGGTCTGACATATAGTTCACAGCCACATATCCAACTGCATTCAGATCTTTAAAGCTGTCCGAGTTTTCCACCATCCAAGCAGGATGGTGACTCAGCTCTATGTTTACATGTTTTTCCTGACTTACTTTATTTAACTTCCATGTTAGCTGCAGTTCACTGTGTCTGTATGGGGATTTTCCCTAGCATCCAGGCACAAAACCAGCACTTTCTGTCCACTGGGACAGAACTATGTTCTAATTCACTAACTCAGCAAGGCCTTGAGCTTTTATGGCACTAAAAGGTGCAGGTGACTACCCCTTCCTGGCTTGGATGCTTTGGGAGAAAGGAGGCAAATCTTGGTCCTGCCAACAGGGACATTTTGGGGGCTCCGGGGACACCTCTGGCCTGTATTCAGATCTCAGATACACCCAGTACAGGGAAGCTGGAGAGGAGCTTTAGAGCATGCTTTCCACAGCACCACCCGAGCACCCAAACTGAACTACAGCTATCATTTCAGTGTGAAGAGCAGAAAAACTTCAACAGAAAGTAGGACAAAGCCCAGAGGGGGGACAGCACTTCCCCACGTACCGGGACTGCTGCGGGGAACAAGTCCCAGCTGGCATCAGCAGCCTGGTGAAATTAACAAAGGTGCCTTCAAGACATCCTCCTCTATCACAGAATCAGCCTTCTTCCCCTCTCCCTCAATCCCAGAGGCAAACCAGCTGAAAGGCACCACAGCGAAAGCACTACCAGCAGCATTATTTCTCTCGAGCTCCCCTCCCAAGCCCTGAAAGTGGGTCTTTTCTATGACAAAATTAAGAATGCTTCCTTACAGTCGCTATCCCTATTGCTTGCACTTCTCAGGGTGTGTAGAAAGCATCACAGATAAAGCAACACGCATCTTCCTAGTCTTTAAATACATTTTTAACTTGTTCCTAACTGAATTGGTCAGAGGAAAGCCAGGCTTGCAGGCATAACTCAACACATGAGATAAATTAGAATCATAGAATAGCTTGTGTTGGGAAAGACCTTAAGATCACCCAGTTCCAACCCCCTGCCATAGGCAAGGACATCTTCCACTAGACCATATTGCCCTAGGCTCTGTCCAACCTGGCCTTGGAATTGTCTAAGCACAGGAACAGAGGTAGAACATCTAATGGGGAAGTGAAGCATGGTCAAAGACAGTGAAAAAGGGGGCCTGGGCTCTTGCAGAATCATTACAGAATCACAGAACCATTCAGGTTGGAAGGGACCTGTAGCTATCACCCAGTCCAACCCCCTCTCCTGTGCTTGCATCCCAAAGTCAGCAGTCCCTTCTCCTCTAAGCCTCACAAGACCAGACAACAAGACCCATGATACTATCAAGAGGCACGTGTCAACCAAAGTGCATCAGCCACCTCCTGCCTTTCCACCTGAAGCACAATGCGTGGGGCGAGTCTTTGCCCTTGAGTCATGCTGATCGCCCTAAAGCACCTCGCACGCACCCTGCTTGCTCAGCACTGTGGTTAGACAGCAGCACGGAGCGATGAGGAAAGCCACGTGGCCCTAGGCACTCTGCTTACCAGCTCCTGCAGAAACCCCCTTTGCCCCTTATTACCATCTGCAAACACACATTCTGAGCTCAGTTCACCTTACATTAGAGGGGCTGGTATCCAGAATGTGCTGGCAGAAGCAGACAGCTTCTTGAGCCCAGCAACCACCTGCGAGAGCCTTGTTTCCAAGAGGTGGCTGGAAAACCAGCAGTGTGGAGCACCAGGAGTGCTTTGTGGAGACCACACACCCGAGTGTGGAAAGAATCCCCAGCGTGTTCCAGCAAGACCCAGCCATGCTGGCAGCTGACGGCACTTTCCTGTTAAGCCTCTTAACTGCTAGGTATACAGGGACTGTATCACGGTGTGGGTCCTGACATGAGGGCACAAGAGCTATGGATTCAGTCTCTGAGGTTGCAGGGTCACTCCTAGAATGCACTGAGCATCCAGTCACGCTCAGCAGGACTAGGTTAGATGTCATAGGTGCACCACAGGAATCATCATGAAAACCCTCTCCAAGTCATTAGCCCCTCTTCCTTTCCTTCACCGCTCCCATTTGATGAGTCCCTGGAAAGAGCAAGGTCAAAGATGAAGAAAGCAGTAAATACTTCCAAGGAGACACCGCAGAGAGGTCGCATGGCAGAAAGACCACTAAGACCAAATCCACTCCGGGCGTTTTCACCATCTGGAGCAGCACTCACTCCAATATGCTCCTAGTGGGGATTACCCCATCACCTCCAAGCTCCAGTTACAATTTATAATGCTGAAACTATGGGAAAATATAGTGCCAAAGCTCCTCAGAGAAGGCAAACACCACTGGGCTGCCCTAGGATAACCTCCTGCTTGGCTTCTTCCTCCCTCCTCTGCAGCAACTGCAAGGTACCAGACATGCATCCACAGGCACATCCCACCACAGATCCAGCCGGGTGCCCCTCCTTGCTCCAAGGAGATGCAATTGCTCAGAGCCAAGGACGGGTGCTCAAGGCTGCCCTTATCACACTTCATCTGCACGAATTCCAGAGAGCCTCTGGGAACTGGAGATTTGCCGGCATTTCCCATCTCACATTTCCTACTGGAAATCCCTCCAGCTGGGGAGATGCTGTAATAGGTACCATTTAACCAGCTAATGAAATCCATATGTAATTGTCAGAAAGATAATTGACACATTAGGACCCAGAGATTTGCATTTGGCCTTTTGCAGTTGACATCCCATGGCATGGCAGCAGCAGGGATGGCAAATGGGTAGAACAGAGCAGCGATGCAGAAGCAGCATCTTTTCACCCCAGATTAAAAAGCCCACCTGCCTAAAAGGCTGGTTTAAGGTGGTACAAAGGAGGCCACTCACCTCTCCTCCCTTAATGATATTACACTGGTTTGTTCCTTCATTTCTGGAAGATTTCCACTAGGAAAAGACTTGCAAGGAGCACTCTACCAACACGCTGTACTCCGGTAGCAATCTTCTTCCATCAACCATTTCAAGCCAGATACTAGCCTATGGAAGGACATGCCTTCAGCTCCTACCATAACTTAGTGCAAGAGCCTTTGATGAGAGAACCTGACAAAAGCTTTTTGGAAACCCAAGTATGCTCTGCAGCTCACAGTGGAAAATGGCCAAAACTGCAAATTCTGTACAATCATTGAAGTATATTTTCCACAGGTTGAACACGAACGTCCCTTGGTAAAGGGGAAGCCAAACCTACCACATGGATCTTTACATCCAAAGCTCTTGGTTCAGGCCAAGGTATGACTTTAAAGGAGATCCTTTGATTTTCTGTAGCAGCTTCACAACGTGTGAACGCGAATCCAGACAACCACAGCACTTTTGGGCTCGGATGCCATCTGGAAATCATTACAAAGCACAGACTCGCTCATGGGATTTCATGCACTTCCCGCCCGACACCAGAACAGCCTGTTCTTCATTGTTCAGCTGCTTCTGTTCCTTGACATATCAACTATAGACAGGAGAGACAGAGCAAGTGTCTCCATGCTGTGAGCTGCCTTTTTCTTCCTGCCCTTTTAAATCACTCCTTTGTCCTCAGTTTCCAGTACAGTCATTCTCCCCACTGGCATTTCACAAGGACCATTCCTCCCTCTGGCGCAGGGCGATGCTCCACACCGGAGCATGCACAGGGACAGTTTGCAAAGCTCTTGGCTGAAGCCTGAAACCAGCTATGCTCTTTTAAACATATTTTGCTAAGCACAGAACAACAAGGGAATAGTAGAGAATACGAACTTCGTTCCTTTTCTCACTAATTTCATAAGCTAAACAGGATCCGTAGCTTTCCTGAGCTACCTCAGGGACCCTCTGGAGTGTCTCATATGTTCATTTTTCACCTCCTTTCTGTCTGCATTGTATGCATTCTTCCTCCAAAAATTTGGAGCTCACTCTTCCCTCTCTTCCCTGCCTTAAGGGAGATTTTTACAGGCATTGAGAGGCTACAAATAAAACACAAAGAGCCCAATTCTTCATTGCTACATAGTTTTTGCAGGCACTTCCACTGCTGAAAAGCAAAATAAAATGTCACTAAGAACCTTTGTGATTTATATTCACTTTCTGCTAACTAAAGGACACTGAAAAAAATGCTACTCTGCTGTATATTCTGCCTGGTTCTCCTGATCTGATCATACATCTGAAAGGTGGAGAATAAGCAGGTAATACATGTTCAAACAGCTTTGATAACTATCAGGAGACCTCCCAGTCCTGCACTGAACAAGGAAAGTCTGACAAAGCAGGAACATCTGGATACAGCCTGAGCAGTTTGGACATATTTACTGAACAAGCTTATTTACCATCTAATAGTTTCCAAGCAGTTTCACATCCTTAACGTGTCAAGAGCAAAGGCAGAGCACTCAACATGTTTAATGACGGACTCAAAGCCCCACTATGCGGAGTCACGCGACAGCATGAGAAATAGCACTGCTGCTCTCAAACAATACCCCCAAAGAACCTTCTGCATAGGGATGGATGGGCAAGAAGCTTGAAAAGGGAAGCAGCCAATGCCCAGAAAACTGAGGGCCAATGAAGGGAAGCCAAATTATGGTTTGAAGAACCCAGCATTATTCAATTAAACTCAAGATGATGTTTTCATGATGGAGGGTCTGACATGTAGTAGACAATAGTGTAAGCGACTGCTTAGTCCCATATGCCATGCAGCTGTACCTAACTTGAGGCCAAGATGGGCTGACGGAGTGAATATAGAACCATAGAATGGTTTGGGTTGGAAAGGACTTTAAGATCACCCAGTTCCAACCCCCCACCATGGGTAGGGATGCCTCACACTAGACCATGTCTCCCAAGGCTCTGTCCAACCTGGCCTTGAACACTGCCAGGGATGGGGCATTCACCACTTCTCTGGGCACCCTGTGCCAGTGCCTCACCACCCTCACAGTAAAGAACTTCTTCCTTGTATCTAGCATGAACTTCCCCTGTTTCAGAGTGATAGACTGATGGATGGATGAATAGATGGATGGATGGAGCTGCTGCTCATGAAACAAATACCAAAATCTTGTAAAATCAGCAACACTCAAACATTATTTCATTGACAGCAAATGTGTCACAAAGGAAGGAGACAAAAAAAAACCCCAAAGCATTGTTTTTATTGCCTCCTGAATGTCAGCTGCCGTACTCTGCCTTGGGATAATGTACCCTAATTATACATCCAGCGTTCCAAACACACTCCTCAAGTCTGCCACATGTGGCATTTCCAGTTGCTGTAATAACAACAGCCAGGCAAGAAGCACAGCACAAGCACACCTCTGACCTGCAAGTGACCCTCTGATTAGTGGATGCACCAGGTTAACGCATGGAGCCCTTCACACAGGGAAGTGCCTTAGCAGCATGAACTCCAACCTCAGTAAACTGGGAAATCTATGCCAGGAGGTGTTTACACATTCATTAGTGGCGTTGGCAAAACAAAATACAACAGAAAAGCCTTTTCCCATTAATCTTATGCTCAGAATGAGAGGTCTCTGTTTCCTGCACGCAACAATTATTGCAGAGGTTGAATTGTAACTACGGAATTAGGGGCTTTATTTGGAAACTGCAGGCAATTATAGCTCCTGGTTGGCTCTAGATGCTTTGCCAGGGCTTGTCTACCATCACTATGAAGTCACAAACCCCTTGTTTTACCCTTTGCATGGTAGGTAAATGGTTCTGGATGCTGGAAGCATTTGGACCTGGGTTCAAATCCTTGTGGCACAAGGATGCCACAACTGGGCAGCGCTATGCTCTCCATGGGAGCAAGCAGAGCTGTGCTGCTTGCCACAGTGTTGGCTGGAGCATCCCCTGGATCCAGAAGGCTGTGATTCCACCCTCTCCCCTCCTCCCAGAGATAAAGATATATATCCAGAGATAATAATATATGCCATTATACCAGAAAAGGAGTACATCTGACTTCTCCCCAGTGCTGATGGGTGCAACTAGGACATAGGGTCAACCTCAGTCAAGCCACCAAACCAGCAGCTTCAGTGTAAACAGGGTCAGATTTCCCTGTTTGCCTGTTGGGTGTTCGTATCAGCACAGAAGGGCGAGGTTGCTGTTGTCTCCAGTTAGATATATGAAAGCATCTCCCAGCTCTATAGTTGTAGTGGCAAATCAATAGCAGGGTTATTACTACAAACTGCTGATCCCAGTCTCCATCACACAATGACACTGGCATGTCCCAAAATGTGCTCAATCCTCAGTTAAACCTCCCGAGGCACGATCTAGACATGACAAGAAATATAACAGGTGAAAATTGCAGGGAAACTGATGGGAGCACAGGAATCACAAGGCAGGACCCAGGGCTGTGCAATCACAGCAGTGCACATGGGTGATGGATAGAGCACGAGTAGTTGGTTATTAAAAAAATGGAAGCAGCTATTTTTGTCAAAAGAGTAATTTTGGTGGGAAAGCCCTTTTTTTTTTTTTTTTTTAAAAAAAAAAAAAAATCTTGAAATATTTTTTTTTTTTTCTTTTAAAA
>NDXB01014747.1:120089-166547 GCA_002631895.1 Agapornis roseicollis
TTTTTTTTTTTTTTTGACAGAAAAACAAAAATCTGGAAACTATTTTTATGTTTTCTTTCTAAAGAAGAATAATCTAAACACTTCCAGCTCAGTCCGAACAACTCCAGTAGGTTCTAATGATCTCCCATTTGGGAAAAGGAGTGTCAGCTCTGTTGACAAAACCAGTCATATTTAAGTTCTGCTACTATTTTTACCATTAAAATGGAACATTTCTTGGGCAGCCCACCCTACCAGAGCCACCTCAGTGCTGCTGGAGTGGCACAGCCTGGAAAGGGACTAGTGCCACATGTCTCCTGCTGGAAGTACCAGCTAAAACCTGCATCCTCCATCACTCCTGCAGCGATGATGCAGAGAACCAGAGAGGAGGATTTCTTATCCCATCTCACTCAGGAATTCTCTTTTCTTTGGACAACACCAACTTCTAAGGGCAGAGACAAAGAAGAGTCTGATTTTCCTGGCAAACCAATAGGCTCTATCCGATAAGCTGATCTCTCTCTATTGCTGCCCAAAGGAAAGACTCCCCATATTGACTTTGTGCTTTAAGGGAGGTGAAGAACAAGTGGAGCACAGCAGGTGCTTTTCAGCTACATTTGGGAGAACGGATTTCCTTTGATCCTTAGTCCAAGCTGGGATTTTCAGCAGAGCTGCTCCAAGTTATCTGTGGTGAATACAATTCCCCTCCAGCTAACGCCCATATGGAAAGCAGCTCCCCACACAGGCCCACTCCTGGAGGGAATGGTCCATGAGGAAGTTTCCACATCATCCCCAGCCCAGCTAAGCAATGTGAAAAGCCAAAATAAAAGCAACGAGTAGCCTGAGGCTGAGAAAAGAGAAATCAGAGCAGGGCAGAAGGAGCAGGGACTGCAAGCACAGGAGGACTGGAGATGCTCCACTGCTGTTTGCTGCACTCATATGTTATCATAAAACAAACCAATGGGTTTGGTAGTTTGGGTTGCGAAGGACCTTAAGATCATCCAGTTCCAACCCATGGGGCTGGGACACCTCACACTAAGCCATGTCACCCAAGGCTCTGTCCAACCTGGCCTTGAACACTGCCAGGGATAGAAGCTGCTCTGAGGTCTCCACGCAGCCTTCTCTTCTCCAGGCTGAACAGCCCCAACTTATGGGAGGTGCTCCAGCCCCTCATCATCCTTGTGGCCTCCTCTGGACTTGCTCCAACAGCTCCATGTCCTTTTTATGTTGAGGACACCAGAACTGCACACAATGCTGCAAGTGGGGTCTCACCAGAGCAATGCTGAACAAGCATAAGGCAGAGGGATGGGTTTCCCTGCAGAGGCTGGAGTTCAGCTTCTAATAACTGTGGCTTTTGCACTGCACTCCAGTCTGGCAGCCTCTAAAGCAACAACAACAAAAGAAACAGAGCTTTCCCCCCCTCTATTGGAAGGTGAGGGGATTTCTGCTCTAATCGCTAAACAAACACCTTCAATGCCATTAAAGACTCACTGGCATTGCTGAAACATGTCATTCTCATGCTGCCGCATGCGGGCACAGGCTACATTTCAGAGAGCTCACTCAGTTCCTGCGATTGTGCTGCACTCTCAACCTGCCTGCGTGGAAAACACAACTCCTTGGTCACTATTCACTAGGAATAGGAGGAAAGTGGTCACTTACCCTCAGGGAAATGCATTGTTGGGAAGATTTTATTGGCCCAATATCTAGAATTACTTTCAAAGAACCAATACAAATCTCAAACCAAACCAGTTCTCTCTCCTTCCTCTTCTTGCTCTACCATCTTTGTCTCCTTTAGCCCAATTTGTCTCTACTCTTTTTACCTATACTTAGCACAGCTCAAATCTCTTCTCTTGCAGGGACATGGGGTAATGGAATCAAAGGGAAAAGCAGGATGCTCTTCACCTCTAATACAAAATACTTTCTCTTAACACTGAAGACGACCCCCCCCAAAAAAAGCCCCAACCCATCAACAAAGTTTCATGAACCAACAAACTCGATGGAGCAGATGTCAGTATTTTCTTTCAACCTAAACCAGTTTGCTCCTTCTCTTTCCTTTTTTTCCCAAAAGCAGACAGATTAACCCAGGGTTTTATCGCAGATTACTGATAATTCCAAAACAACACAGGATTTGTATGGAAAAAGTCATTGCAAAAACTGCCAGCACTTAATTCTGTCACACTATAGAAGTCAAATTATCCCTTAGAATGATCCCTTTCTCATTAAGGGCTATTTGGAAACTGGATTTCTCAAGACTTCCATTTCCCAGACACTCCTGACCAGCTCTTTTCTGTGTTACACGGACAGGGATGATTCTGGGGTGAGGAACTCACATCACCGCTGTGATGAGTTAGACAGGGGTGATGGCCCAGCTCCAGTGTGTTCTCAAGAGCCTGCTACCACCTGACTGCTGCTCTGTGGCCTTAGGGCAAGATGAGCGCTGCAGATGCTCATCCTTTGCCCATCACTGTGGTAGGTCTTTTGCAGGCTCCAGGTGAACCAGATAATATTTACAGTGATAAATACTTGCAAAAAATAAAACCCAACCCAGTTTTAGAAAGGATCTGAAATCACATTTTGCTAGGCTTAATGTAATGCCTCTGCACAAAGGGCATCTCCCACCCCAACTGCCCCCTTTACACCTTTCTCTGAAGCACAGGGGTGCACACTAAGACATGGGTATAGACCCATTTGAACAATTCCTGTATTCCCATGAAGCCTTAAGGACAAAGAGTGCAGTGTAACCAGCCCTCCATGAAGCCTCGTCTCATACCCTTCTGCTGCTGCAGTCCCTCTTCCTCACAGGATACCACTTCCAGCTGCTCAGCAGCCACTCTCCCCTCCCAGATTTCCGCAGTATAAACAGCACATCCTTCCTGGTCAGACTTGCTTCAACTGGGACATGTTTGGGAGCAGTTAATTCCCAAAGCAGCTTTGCTGGTGGACTTAGAGGAGAGGGTGGACAAACAGCTGGAAAAAGAACCACTGCAGCCAGCACAGCTTCAGCATGAGGACAAGTCCCCAGCCTTACAAACACCCCTGGGTTAGGGCATTGACACCCTCCTAAGGAAATCAGGCAGATTCTGACTCCATCTTCTCACCCAGCAACTGTTTTCTGCCCTGCCTCAGGCTCTCAGTGATGAAGAAGACACCAGTACCTTGCTGTCCTCAGCTCCTCCAATGGCAGCAGCTTCAAGCACACAACAAGGCAATACACCCAGCTCCAACACCAAGCCTATGGCATAGCCACAGTGCTTCTGCCATTGACTTCAGCAAACTAAAGCTGCAATCAAGCCTTTAAAAGAGAAAGGAATTGGCTTTGTAGGACTATAATGATGATGAGGAGTTTAAATGTAACCACAAATATAAAACTTTAAAACTCTCATAAACAGATTTGAAAGGGAGCCAGAGGAACTGGTGCAAATGTGAGCTACTCCAGTACAAAGCAATAACAAAGACTCAAGTAGAAACCTGGGCAAGAAGGAGGATCAGCAAAGAGTTTTCCTCATGTGCGTGTGCAGGAATTAGCTTGAAAACAGGATATTTTATAAGCAGGGAAAGACTGGGTTTGGGGGGGGAGGAGGGGTTTATGCTACTTTATTTTCTGCACTCCTGGTTAATTGGGGAGCATAGCCAGAACCCAGGCACATGCCAAAGGCAGATGTGTCAACCCAAAGAGGTTCTTCAGATGGCCCCGAGCCAGGGAAACATTTAACCAAAAAAAAAGCCCACCTAATTTTAACAGGCTGAAGTCTGGAGAAGTGATTAACTACAGAAAGGGCAGTGTATTGCTTTGTACCTGGGGAATGCTGGGGCAAAGCAAAAGGCTCTCAGGCCCTAATTAAGAACCTGCCTTTTCACTCGACGGAAAGCCGGAGCGCCGTGAACCGGAGGAAGCTGGTGCTTTTCCAACAGCGCTCATAAAGCTGTCAATAAGTTGAGAAAGTGGCCTTGACGGTGTGAAAAGCCATCTCCAAGAGAAAAGAAAAGAATGCTTTGCTGTTCAAGAAGGCCTAGCAAATCATCCAGGATCGTATAAATGGCAAATTTAACAGCAAATTAGTGGTGTTTATGAAATCTAGAAAGCCGGCTAGGGAAGACAAAACTCAAGAGCAGGTAATGATGAAGTTGGATTCAGAAGATTTTAAGCAGTTTGCTTTGATGGGTTTTTTCCACCCTGGGCCTTTCTATTGTTGCTCATGACAGCACAGGATCGGACAGGAGGATGTTCATTTGGAGACCTCATAGCAGCCTTCCAGTATCTGAAGGGGGCCTACGAGGATGCTGGAGAGGGACTCTTCATCAGGAACTGCAGCAACAGGATAAGGGGTGATGGGTTCAAGCTGAAACAGGGTAAGTTCAGGTTAGATATAAGTAAGTTCTTTACTCTGAGGGTGGTGAAGCACTGCCACAGGGTGCCCAGAGAAGCTGTGGCTACCCCATCCCTGGCAGTGTTCAAGGCCAGGTTGGATGGGGCTTGGAGCAACCTGCTCTAGTGGAAGGTGTCCCTGTCCATGGCAAGGGGTTGGAACTGGATGAGCTTTAAGGTCCCTTCCAAAACAAGCTATGCTATGATTCTATGAACACGATGCCAAAAGCAAACACATCAGGCATGGCACGCTGCAAGTGAACATGGAGACATTACTTTCCAAGGGATCCCACCATAGTAACCATCAGGATATAGTTTTGCTGGGCTTCCTACAGCTCCACAGTGCAGTACAGACCTGGTTTCCAGATGTAGCTCCTGCAGCTGTGAGAAAAGTCCATCACCTTATCTTTACAGACTCCAGAGCTTCCAGAGGACTAAAATGGCTACTTCTCTTCATAAAATTAATGGCGTGCTTTTTACGGGCTCCAGCTACAGCTGGGAGCCTGATTCGGCTTAGAAGGGACTGTTAATACAATTACCAGGCTGGTTTTACACTGTAAATTCTCACTTGTTTTCTTTGCACTGTTTAGGAGTTTCTCATTTAGCCATGCCCTGGAAATCAGGTTGTTACCGCAGCTGTACCGAAGGTTACACTGGCACTTGCTTTATAGAAACCATATTTTCAAGGTTTATAATAGCAATGAAAGTTCTCCCTTCTCACCGAAACTTGGCAGTGACACTGCAGCAGAGCACCAAAGAACTGGAAAACCTGGAAGAAAACACAAACGCATCCCATGTAGTTTTCAGGCCCAGAGTCTTTAGAGGACAGGCTGGGTTTGTAAAGCAGGGAGGGAGTCATTGCTACAGCATCAGCAGCATGGCACGAGTGACCCTCCCAAGCTCAAAAAGGACTTTAATCTCTTGTCCTCCACTGGGAAATGGTACTACATTAACTTCATTGCAGGCTGATAAACCCCCTGATGCAAATACAGTTATAAGTAGTTATTATTAGGTGTTTTCTACCAGTGGAGTTATCTCTTTGCAGGGAAAATAAGCTGTACCAATGCAAGCTGTACCAGTGTTAAGTCCTTGTGCTATTACAATTATGCCAACATCATTCTGAATGTGCAGATATTAAGAAAAAGAAAAATCATCATCCCAGTTTCATCCAGGGTGACCATATTAATATTAGCCAGACTTGAGCAAATGAGCAATGATGGGGGAAAGAGGAAGCACAGCTCAATTTAAGCAGATTTATTTACCACAAGAAAAGCAATCAGGAAACAATTTTCCCTTCCCAGAGGAGTTTGAGATTCCCACGCAGAATCAAATGAAAAGTTAAGTCTCAGAAATCATCAGGTGCTGAAAGACAGGAAAGCGAGGGGAAACTTCACTGAATCCATAAAAAACTGGGAGGATGTTTCGTTTCCATCTTCATGTGGTTTGTTTGTCTTTAGGCAAGATGCAACTTCCAGCCAAAACCAGGTTCTTTAAAATCTGTTTCAGAACATGTTGACTCAGTTCATTTTGGAAACAAAACAAGAACAGAAAAGTCCTTGCAAGGATAAATCCTGGCTAAATGCTTAGGAAACTGGGAATGGTCAGATCTTGTAAGGGAGCAAGGCTGACATGGAGCCCTAGAGAGATGTGTGCCATTAAAAATGCACGTTCATAGATGACCTGGAAAGGGCATGAGCAGTGAGGTGGGAAGGTCTGCTGACAATACTGATTTCCAGAGCATCATGATGGCCTACAAAACAATTTTATGATACAATGACAGGTAATTAAATGGCAGATAAAATTCAATGCAGGCAAATGTAAAAGGGACTCACCCAGGGGAAAAATACAGTCTTAACTTCTTATGTAAATTTATGGTCTCCTGTATAACATGGTGGTGAAGAACAGCTTTAGTGCTGGGTTTGAGGAGCCACTACTGAGCAAGACATCAGAAAATGAGACCTGAGGTCTCCAGATGGCAAGCAGCAACAGCCATCTCTGGTCTTTCCCTTGCTGTCTTTTCCATCAACATTTTCTTCCTTAGTCTGATTTCCCTTCTCTTTCACCTCAATCAATCTCTTCTTTCCAAACCAAAGAAATGCCATAGGGATTCATTCTAGCAGTTGCGCTGAATGCTAAATGAATTAACCATCGCCTTCCACTTCCTTTGCTTTGGGAAGATTGGAACTATTGCTCCTTTTTGTAGCCCATCTTCATCCTTGGCATTGCCAACCCAGTCAAGGGAAGCCCAGCCAGTCTAGCAGGGAATCAGAATGCACCATGAAAAGCCCCTGCCATGGTATTTTTCAGATGAAGGCCCCTACAACAAGGGTATGCTGCCACTGCGTGTCCACTGATGTATTTATAAGCCTTGGGATTTAAACCAGCTTTTAACAGCAGTGATAGAGAATGGATCACGATCCCCAAGACTTATGAAGGACATTCTTTTCCTGTAGACTGAAATTCTACAGTAGAACTAGTTGAAAGGGGATTGGGATCTTTCCATCTCTTCCAGGGGGTTTTATCCCTTAGATATGAATAAGAAGTGGCTGGTTTGCACAGGCAGTTCCACAATGGAAAGGAGGGGTTTTGTAGGTCAGGCTTGAGGCTGGACAGTGCATTGTGTCGGCACAGCAGCAGTAGGACCTCTGATAATTCACTGACCAAACTTTTCCTGTCCAAAACCTGGCATCAGTCTGAGTTTCAATCTGCCCAAAGACCCTTCTCCAATGCATTCTCCATTTGGCTGTTCTGACTTCCTGCACTGCAATAAGTTTAGCCCTGGGCCAAGTTCTAATATCATTCACATCTCTTCACCCTGATGACGTTCATTCAGGCATCCTGTTAGCCACATCTGTTGACTCTCTTGTGATAAGCCTACTTCTGATCACTGCAGTTACCCTTTATCCACAGCCAAGAAAACGCCTCCAGCAACATCTCCAGCAAGAAAGTCTGGTCCATGGAGGCGGGGGGGGGGGGGGTTGTGTAGTATCTGGTAAGACAGTTTAGGGCTGGAAGAGACCATAATGGCACTGCAGAACTCATTTGCAAAGTATCAGAGTGACCACCCTGGATGTAATTATGAGTATCATAGCTTGTTTTTAGAGGAGAAAGACATCTCATCTCTGATGCCTTCCAACACTGACAAGTATCTGTGCTACCTCCCCATCACTCCTGGCAAGACCCCCAGGTACCTGCAGCCTAGATGAACAGAAGACATTTAAGGTGCATTGGTGTGATACCAGAAGCAGCAGCAGATAACACAGAATCACAAAATAGTTAGGGTTGGAAAGGATCTTAAGATCATCCAGTTCTGACCCCCCTGTGGGGAGCAGAGTACAAGCCAGTCTCACACACTCGCATCACTCTCCCTGCTTCCTCTCAGGGTAGGTTCAGGGCTCCTGAAGGACATTCCTCTGCAGATCTGAATGCAGATCTTCCAGGGCTGCTGATTCCCTCCCAGGAACAGATTCCTGACGTGACCATATGGCAGAGACCACCATGTGAAATAAAATATGACTTTTGAAGTTCCGGCTTTATGATCTACGAAATCCTCCAGACCTCTTGGGTAAATTAATTCTGGATAGGAAGCTGACCTCTTAGCTTTTAACATATCAGTGAAGCCTTAAGGTTTTTCATTAAGCTTAAATAACATCTAAAAAGCCCTGTTTTGTAGTCTTCCTTAAAAACCCCAAGGAGATCAAGCCTCGTGGTAAATTCAGCTTCAAATATCAACTGGAGATACAAGTTCAATAAGCAGAATATCTGAACTGCAGAATGCCAGAGGCAAGTAGTGCTATTCACAGAAGGCTTTTGTAATGGTATTTCACTGTGGTGCCTCTTAAATGTTATGCAACTTACACTGCCTCTTAAATACTCTTAGAGACTGATTTAATAGCTCCAATCGATTTCAATCATGAAGCAAGTGAGGAACTAACAGCCTAGGCCTGCTAGAGAATAGCCCCAGATTTTACTCCCCAGAGTTCTCTTCTATCAACCACCAAAGCCCAACCTGGCATCACACGACTCAGGGCCACAAACAGAACCATAAGTGAACCAATAACATGGAGAGGAAGGACAAGGGTGCAAGTTGGATGTTGAAGCGGTCATGCAGAGAAGAATGCCTTCAGTCGAAAGGAAAAGCAATGTTTCAGTCCCATCACTTCTTACAAGCAGTGTTCCAGAAGTTGAGAAATTGGAATACAAAGAAACATGCCCCCTAACTGCAGACCTGACTAATGCAACAGGTTCTTGGAGCTACAGACTCTGCAGGAATCAGGACAATATTGATATTCATATCAAAAAAATACATCACATAAGAACACTCGAGGAGCTGTCAAACCCTGCTATCACCTAGCCTTGATTTCTCAGGAAGCATGAGGCACAATCCAGTCCCAGGCACAGGACACAGAACTGGATCGGCCTGTGTCCAATCTGCACAGTGAGAAGTTTACTGACAGGTAAGACCAAAAAGAGCATTCCGTGGTCAAGAGGCAGAATCCAAACACATTCTCTACACCAATATCTAGCACCTCTCCCCCATCTCCAGAAAATGGGTAACATCACTTGGAGAGGAAATACCCGACTGCTGCCAGTTATAACCCATCTGTGCTCCAAACACATGTGGTTAAATACCACACTGGTACAGTCATAACTTCCCTGAAGCCAATGCCAATCTGCCACTGCCCAGCAGTGAATTGAGCTGTACTTCATCACGGTTGGATTAAGGTAGGTGTTGCCCTACATTCCTCAAGCATTTTGCAATTCAAACCCTTTGCCATGAGCAGAAAGTCTCCCACTGACTTCCTTTGTGCCTGAATCAGCCTCTACATCTCCACCTCTGATGCAGGACAAATCCTTTCTCCTTCCTACTTGAGCCGCTTGGTTCACATTAACTATAAAAGCCACATAAGCCTACAAAGGAATGATTCATATGGGAAGGCAGAGAAGGAAGAATAGCAGTTCCCATGCAGCTAAGTCTTTATTAGGAGAGAGGAGGTGAGGAGGTCTTGGGATTGCCTGGAACATACCCAGCCCTTGCAGGATCCATATATCTTCCAGTATGATGTAACCAAACACACCCATGTGCCAGCTGGTTTGTGTAAAGTCTTTCCTACTGCCCTCGAGCCATTCCTCCAGCCCCTGGTATGACACTTTCCCAGCTTGCTGAGCTCACTTCCCTTTGTAAGAAGGGGTTTTGAAGTGAAGCAATGGTAACCACATGGACTTATTCACCCTCACCCAAGTCATCTGCTCCAGCAGGCTTGTGCTCAGGAGATGCAGGATTTCACACAGTAGCTCCTAAGGACCCAGAAAAACAACACACACCTGAGATGGAGTGCACCTTGCTGCCTGCGTCATGGAATCATAGAACAGTGAGGGTTGGAAAGGACCTTAGGATCACCCAGTTCCAGCCCCCTGCCATGTTCCATTTTTATTTCCTCCCCAGAAAAGATCTTCCTGGTCAATTTTCCTTCTGTTTTCATTTGTTGACTCAGCTGCACTCCCAGCCTGAGGTGATGGATCTGGCATGGCAGGACCCTTAATCTTGCAGTTCAGCTGCTGGTAACAGCTGGGATCACTGTGGAGCTGAGGGTCTTTGGCATATAGGTTCTGGTTTAAGCAGAGAAGAAATAACATCTCTCTCTACTGCAGGCCAAAACCATCTCAATCATGTAACATTGCCATGTGTGGGATTTCCACTTTTCCTCCACCTATCTGGCCCTTAAGGCAAAGCAGCTCTTCCCTGTGAGGGTGCTGAGGCGCTGGCACAGGGTGCTCAGAGAAGCTGCGGCTGCCCCATCCCTGGCAGTGTTCAAGGCCAGGTTGGACACAGGGGCTTGGAGCAAGCTGCTCCAGTGGAAAGTGTTGCAACTGGGTGAGCTTTAAGGTCCTTTCCAACCCAAACCATTCTATGAAACGAGAGTCAGGAAGGAGATGGCTGGTAGTTGAACTAGAACCAGTAATGCAGAACTGAGGATCAGTTATCAGTGTTGAAGAACAATTTGTTATTCGTTAACAGTCTGCTGCCATCTACCTAATCAATGACATATTCCAGGCACTACCCTTATTGTCACCTTCTGTTTAAAGACATATCCTCCCCACAGTAAAACTGTGATATTTGATCACAGGTGTAGTGTCAAGATATTCTTAGTACAGCCCTTAACAGCAAACAATTCTCATCCTGATGCATTTGAATATCCACTGTATTTCTAAGTTGCCTGCANCTGCCATCTACCTAATCAATGACATATTCCAGGCACTACCCTTATTGTCACCTTCTGTTTAAAGACATATCCTCCCCACAGTAAAACTTGGCTGATATTTGATCACAGGTGTAGTGTCAAGATATTCTTAGTACAGCCCTTAACAGCAAACAATTCTCATCCTGATGCATTTGAATATCCACTGTATTTCTAAGTTGCCTGCAATATCTTGGGCATTTTCAAGGGCTGGACCACTAGTCTAGGTTATATTCAAAGACATTTGCATGGCCTTAATTTTAGAAGGACTGCAGATTGCAGGCTTGTTTGCTATTCCACGATGTTCCTGGTGGTCACCTCACAAAGGAGCCACTGGAGCCATAACCGTGCTCCATCACCAAAATGCAAGGCTGAAAACAAGGACACACATTCTGGAAGGTAACTGAAATTCCCTCATTGAGTGTCTTCCCAGGGCCTAATGAGATCCTTTGACACCCAACAGAGACTTTGACAAATGATGCTTTCCAATGTATTCACCATTAACATACGGCTGGTGTAACTCCCCCTTAAGTCACTTCTCTTCAAACACCTTCCACCGTGGGCAAGGGCTCTACAGGTGGGATACACATGATCTATGGGTACTTATTTAGTGGTTAGATAATAACAATGGTTAGAAAATAATAGCAGTAAGAGTAATTATTTAGTGGTTAATAACCTCAGTAGATTTCTAGCAGGTAAATTAGTAGTTCTACTACTAGGTTACGTATTAGCACAGCCAGTGAGCTTCTGCTGACCAAGGTGGGGATGCAACAGCCTTCTTAAAATAGGCTCATTCCTACTCTCCCTAGTTGCTGTCTTCCATTTTCCTGCACTTTTTCTACCAGTTTTATAACATTTCATGTCAACAGTTTCCCTCTCGAACCCTCAAATGATGATTTCAACAGTTGCACTCTGTTTTCCCTTGCTTGCCTTCAGCTGACAGACTTTCTCACAGCTCAGAAACCATTTTCTCAGCAAAACTGAGCCAAGGTCACACAGCTGTGCTGCACCAAACCAGGTCTTGGGTCTGGGACTGCAGAGCTCCTGAGCCGTGGGTTACACTGGGTCATCCTGGCAACTCAGGGCTCCTTTTTCCGGCTTACAAGGATCTCTGCTGACTCTCAATGAAATCTTCCATTGTCATTTGAACACTCAATTCAAAGCACGAGCAGCCAGGACAAAGCCCCAAGGGCCAGGCCAAGGCAAGGCTAAATCACACCACAGCATATGCGTGTCCTCCAGCACACGAGCCTGCCAAAGACCCAACCACCAGACCTGCAAGCGCTGCATGGGATGGGTTACATCAGCATACGCCATGTCCCACCGCTGCTGCTCCCCATCACTAGTGAGACATTACCAAAAGGAAACATAATCATTGTTTCCTTGAGGCTTTAATGTGTTGAGTGGGGAAGGATGTGTTGTTGCCATTGATGAACAGCAAGTGCTGAACATCCATGAGGTCAGCAGCTGCTGCCTGAAAGCATTTCTTTCAAGGAAACAGGCATAAAGAAAAGAGGGGCTGAGCTTTCACAGGGCTCTGTCCTTCAAAACAGCAGCTGGGAACTCACCCCAGGAGTGCTATACTGAGCCTCACTGCACCACAAAGGCCATAATTGCATCTGCATAGGAAATGATTTCTCTAGTTGAGGGCTAAGGGATACCCACCCCAAAACAGGATGGGCCTGAGCCAGGAACAAGCATCATTTTCACATCTAGCCGAGTGGAAACATCTAGACAGATGATGGGGAGAGTGGATTCCTGGGAAAATACCAATGGAAGTGAAATGAGTTTGGAAAACCCTAATCCTTCCTGTCAGGAAGGAACTTTAGCCAAAAATATGTTGACCCTTTCCACAAAGAAATTAGCTTTTGCAATAGCAAGCTGACATGTCTCAGCAAAATTTGAGTTCCACACAACCAAGCTCCTAGTGAGAAGCAGTTTCAAAAGACAGTTCTCAATCAGGCCTATTCAACAGAACATATTAATAGGAGAACAGGAGCAGTGACAGGATGAAACTAACTTTCCTCCTCTTCATAAGTAGCACAAAATAAACTCCATCACCATTTCTCACTTTATCCCCCAGGTTAATCAAACAACTGCAAGTAGCAGCCAACGTGCCTTCAATCTTCATCATCTGTGAACTAGCCCATGATGTTTTGTGAGCCAGTCCATGACTTCATTACTCAAAGCTGAGCACACCAGAGCTGGAATGAACCACTTTGATCCAAGGGACCACTCACTCAGCATGTTTGCTCTTCATTACCCATGCGTGACACTGCTCCTACAAGTCACACAGTATCATTTCTACTGCCTCAAGCTTTCTAAAAACACAAGGGAAGAAACAATGCTTCTGTTCATGTATTCTGTGACAGTGAGAAATTCATCTAAAGACAACTAAAGGAGCATCTAAATAGACCAGGGGATCCAATACAGAATATCAAGGTGGACTCCAACAGTACCACACTAACAAGTGCAGTTCTTATTACCATCAACAACAGGTTGATATGCAAGACACTTCACCATTAGACAATATGTTTAGCCAAACGTGTAGTTTTTATTTCCCTGCTGCAACCCAAAGAGTATCCCTTGGTTCATCCCATTGCAAGGATTTCTGCAGTTCCCAGCACACATATTTCCACCTTGAAGCATTCAGGATTGGAAGCTTGACATTCAAATGTCACTCCTAGGGTCTTACAGAAGAGCTGGAAGGAAACCGGGCCAGAAACTGGGCTAACTCATGGCAACAATGAGTTACTTCAGATGAAACCAGCAGTCAATACTTGACAAAGAAACCTCAAAGAGAACTCAGTGTCTAATACACCTGCTCCAGAAGAGTGTCAAGATTTAAACAGGCATCAGATTTGCATAATATCCTTAAGATAAGCAGCACAAAGCCCTGCAATGCATGAAGGATTTATTTCGTGTCTCATCCACTGCTGTATTCCAGAAGAGGCTATTCATCATTGTGCCAATACTTCAGAGATTTCACTGAAAGCTCCAACAGCCCTAGATTATCAAGGAATTATATATTTTTCCCCACTGAATAATCATTCCCAAAAAGCCTGCTGGAAGGGAAAAAAAGCATCCCATTTTCATCATGTAGGCTAATGACACTGCAAGAGATGACATTCACTCTTAATGACTACCCAGTCAAAGACATTGAAGCCTCTCTTTTTGACCAGTTGAATGGATCTGTTCGTTACCATTTAATTTCCAGCTCTACTTAGATACACACTTAACATCTTAGTGACAGATCTTCATCAATGTCGTGGCTACATAGGACTTCTACCAAAAAAGAAAAGATTCCACTATCACTGTTATAGAAAATATTCCAAGGGTCATTCCACTATCACTGTATTAAGAGATTCCTCCTGATTCAGGGACCATAAGAATGGCTATTCCCATTGCATTCAGCCTTCCGTTCATAGGTCCTATCCACACTGCCAGCAGTACACATACAACTTGTGCATCTGAGACCACTCATCAATATAGTCTGATCCTCACAAACACACATTAGTCCTTTCCTGAATGCAGGTCTCTGAAACTCACTATTGCCCTTCTTGGCACTCGAGCTGCCTGCCAAGGACAAGAACATGTCCAACCATCGGCAATAGATTTAACTGATGCATGACTACGCTTTGCTCCTCAGTGGTGGAACCTGGGAATGCCAACAGCAACCCAAAGCTTATGGACAGGAGGGATATTAAGACAGGTAGAAGCTTGTAGCCCAGTGGTCTGAGGGCTTAACTCACTTGGTAGAGCAACAACTAAGAGTGGAACCAAAACTGATCTAAACCTGACAGGGATGCCAGCACAGCCTGAGGATCCCAGAGGAGAGGGTTTCCTTGGGAGAATTCTGGAATTTCCTGCTTCTGGACCAATTAGAAAGAGCACAAGATCATTAAGATATATTCTGATGCCAATGGGCCATGTCACTCATCATTTTGCTTTTGGCCTGAAACTTGAATTACAGACTATACAGTGGGAAGATGAAATTACACTTGCAAGGTTTTCCCATCTGCACTCTTTCACCCACCCCATCTTTATAGACCCTCACCTGGCAAACTGCATATGTTTCTAGAACATGTTCTCAGGAATCTGAGTAAAGGATGTCACAGTTACAAACAAGAAGATCCACACTGCCTGCCAGACAGTGCATTCACAGTGTTCAAAGGAGAATAAACTACAGACAGAAAAAATTCAAGAGGACATTGATCCATATGGATTAAGTATTTCACACTGTGAAAGTTTCTGAGCATCTTGTAACCTTTCACACATCGAAACCCAGGAGATAGGGAAGAACTGTTATCCCCCCTGTGCTGGTGGGGGAGCTAAGAGATGACAAACATGGGCTCAACACTAACAGTGAACGCTGACTTCATAAAATCTTGATGGATACCTTCACACTGGGCAAGGCTTCCTCTCTTGGAGCTGTACTGAAACTTAATGAGTGCTAAATCTGTCATTGCCTCAGTGTCTGAGCTGGAAGAGGTGGTTCATGCTGACTAAGCTGCCACTCCCACCCATTCAACACTGCACATTGCACAAGGTTTCCAACTCTGACAGCACTGTGCTTCCTACTGCTGTACTATCCAAGCTAGGACTCGGCTCCCATGTGTTTGGTACTGTACATTCATGTAACAAAAGTAAGGCTGTTCTTACAATTAGGGAAGCAATGAAAAGTTTAAGCTGGAAGGGACCCCCGAAGGTATCCAGTGGAAGCCCAAGCCAATCTGTCTCCAAAGCCAGACCACATTGCTCAGAGCCCTGCCCAGACAAGTACCAAAACCATTCAGAAAACAGGTATTTCGCAGCCTTCAAGATCCTGCCACATGCTGCATCCCCTTTCTTGAGCTGGATTTACTACTGAGCTTTGCTGTGATGTTTCAAACCACCAGTGGCCAACATCTTCCTCTACCATGGCAGGCTAACACAGCCTTCCTCCCATCCACAGCACCCCTTTGGCTGCAAACCTCCTGGGTGCCCTTTCCCTTGGGAGCAGCTCTCCTTCCCACCAGCACTATCAACTCTCCCATTTTACTCACCAGGACCAGCAGGATGAGAGGTGATTCTGCACCTCCACTCTGCTCTAGTGAGACCCCACTGGAGCACTGTGCCCAGCTCTGGAGCCCTCAAATACAGGAATAATACAGACACGATGGAGCAGAGGAGGGACACAAATTATCAGAGGGATGGAGGAACTTCACTATGAAGAAAAGCTGAAAGAGATGGGGTTGCTCAGCCTGAAGAAGGAGAAGCTTCTGAGAGACCTTATTGCAGCCTTTAAGGACATAAAGGAGGCTTAAAACAAAGACAGGGAGATGATGTGATAGGACAAGGTCCTGATGCGATAGGACAAGGGCCAACAGATTTAAACTCAAAGAGGGGAAATTCAGACTAGATATAAGGAAGACATTTTTTACAGTGAGGGTGATGCCCCAAGAGGTGGTAGATGCCCTGTCCCTGGAACATGAGGTTGGAAAGGGCTTGGAGCAACCTGGTCTAGTGGACGGTGCCCCTGCTCACTGCAAGGGAATTGGACTAGATGAGGTTCAAACATCCCTTTCAACCCTAACCATTCTATGATTCTGTGATTTGGCCTCATGATGGGAAAAAGGGATGATGCCCACAGGAAAGGGAGCTAAGAACTGGCTGGGGCCAGCCAACATCCTTCACATCTCCCACTCCTTCCCTGCATCCCAGAGGCCCTCTGGAAAGCTAATGGCTGGGAATGGGCTCTAGGCCAGGTGAATGGTCCTGGCAGGCCAGATGCAGCTCAGGAGCCAGATACTGGGCAGCCCAGCTTGAGATCATTAAGCTGCAGAACCTCATCTCTGTTTATGGCTCAGCCCAGGCTCACACGCAAGTCCTGTATCCCAAGCTCCTGACCCTAAACACAGGCAGCCAGTTTCCAAAACCTGAATCCCAGCCCAGAGCAGAATTTTCCAGCTCTGGCCACCTTACTTCACTGGTTCTTTTGCATTTCTGATGTCAATATCATTTTAGCTAATAATACGTTTCAAGTCAATTCACTGTCTGGCCTTCATGCACATAGAGAGTCTGACAGGCAAAGAAAGAAAAAAGGAACATACATTTGATAGATTTAAAAGCTGTTTCCATTTGGATTTGCTTTTAATGGAAACATTCTGTTGGTCTTTGGTTTTGTGGAAGTTGGGGGGTGCTGGAGTTTTTAAATACCACATAATTCAGGGGCCAAATCTGACTTCATGGGGTCCTGTCAATCCCTTGAAATCCTGCCTTGGGACTCCGCAATTAGAACCTGATTCAAAACAACAGGACAGACACTAAAGCGGAGAGAGGAGACTGTTGGAATGGCCTCCAGCTCGTTGTCTGGCTTTGTGCTAATTCTGCATGATCATGCTTTTCAAATGTAAAGTGAAGCAAAAGAAGATACAGAAGCTTCACACGCAGGTGTTATGTGCTCCATCAATAACCCAGCATTAGCTGCCATCCAGGACTCAAGAACAGCACTACGTGGACTAGAAAGTTCAATCCATGAGCTCATGGTGACCAAAGCAACGCAGGACACGTACCCCAGCCCTAATGGGTGAGCACTGCTTTGCACACACACTTTAGCACCTCAAAGCAAATCTATAACAACAGAGTAGCACACCCATTGTGGCAGCAGCAACATAGCAAAGCCACTCTGGTGAGAAACAGTCCCTAAGGACTACAATATCAATTCTATTGTCCTAGAATATCAATTCTGTTGTCCAAGGGCTTGTAGAACATCAGCAATGGTGGAGAAATGTGTCTGCAGATAAAGAAAACTGCTGGAGTAATTCCTCTGCAAGCATTTGCCACCACTCCTGTTACATCCATGTTATTACAAGTATTTGGCACAGAGCACAGTGCCAGAGAAGCTGTTTTCCTTTGACCTTGCCCCTGCTTTGGACAACCAAGCAAAAGTTGTGCTGCTCCAGAAGACAGCAGAGCCAGAACCCCTCAGTGACAATTTGCTACACAGGAACACTCAAGTAGCTCTCCTGCCACACAGCTACACACACGCTACTCGCACACAGAGCCTCCACGTTAGCTGCACGTCAGACAGACAGACATTAACAGCAACAAGCTTCCCTTGAACCAGATTCTGAAGATATGCAACCCTGCCCCACACTCAGTGCTATTCTTTGATTATACTGACATCTAAAGGTCATCAAATTAACTGTGTTAAACTTCCTGGCACAATTCTTCCTGCTTCTCTTTCCCTTATCGGAGCTCATCTCTAAAAATCAATGAACATGTGCTACATTGTGAAATGAAACAGCTGGTGATACATTGCACATCTTCTATTTAAAAACTGAACCTGAGAAAGAAAATGAAGAGATCTGCTAGTACAACTCCACCTGAAGGATCACAAAGGTAACATGTGGCCCATCATACCTCAAAGCTGTGGACATAATCCTAGATTTACCTCTGTGTTACACACCATGGGCTTCTAAGAAGGCTCTCCAGGTACGCAGCAATACAAGGAAGACTGCATCGGGCTCATAAATCATAACTTTCAGCAGTAAATCTTTCTATTATAATAACACCTGCAGTGTGGGCTCACCTAGGCAGTTAGACCAGGCTATTTCTCGAGGTCCAAAGCTGGTATCTGTACACATCAGACCCTCAGGATCCATACCAGTTTACACATTTCCACAAAGCTCCAGGAGGTGAGGAGCTGAGCAGTGGGTCCCATCCTGGTGGGAAAAGAGGTGCCTTCACAAGCATGATGGATACAGCCAATGGTATAAACTGAAGTCTTTTAATAGCTGAACCTCCCTCCATGTCACAGGAGTAAAACATACACGATGTGCTCACAGGAAGAAGTTCTTTACTGTGAGGGTGGTGAGGCACTGCCACAGGGTGCCCAGAGAAGCTGTGAATGTTCTATCCCTGGCAGTGTTCAAGGCCAGGTTGGACAGAGCTTTAGGCAACATGGTCTAGTGTGAAGCATCCCTGTCCATGGCAGGAAGCTGGACATGGATGATCTTAATGTCCTTTCCAACCCAAACCAGTCTATGATTAGCCAGGCTTTATGCACATCCACCACTTGGTATCACCCCTCTGACAGCTCAGAGAAGCAGCAGCCCAAACTGGACCAGCACGGTGCCTGTGATGGGTACAAAGCAGTTCCACAACCAACTGGAGCCACATCAACATATACTGGTGGGGCAGCACTCCATAGAGGGAGGTAAGTGGACAAAGTCACAGCCACAAGCAACCAACCTGAAACTGAAAGGCAGGCGAATCCCTGTGGACACTTCAAAAGGAAAGGAAGGACTCCAAAGGGGTTAAACAGAGGGCAACAAACTTATTCACATATAATGCCTCCAAAGGGGGACATCCAATTGAAACAAGCCATTCACTCAGCCTTCACCCCCCTGCTGTCTACCAAAGGAAAACAACCCCCAAGTCTCCCCTCTACAGCCAAAGCAGAGGCAGGAGCTCAAAGCCCTGCAGATGGGGAGCCCACAAGGGGTTGGACCTGTGGTGGTGTTACTTATAACCCTGCACATGTGGATCCAAGGAAGCCAGCATCCTCCCGGAGCCAGCCCACAGAGTATGAGTGCCCAATCCTAGAAGGGTAAACACCAGCTCTGGAGCCCCCACCAGCCAGGCTGCTGTAAGCAAACCAGCACTGTATTATCCACTGATCAGGTTAGGATAAATTGCTTTGAAATGGCACTCAGGAGTGAAAGATCCACAGCAAGTCCCTGGGGCTTTGAGCAAACCCAACTGCTGCGGCTTCACACCCAAAGCATCAAGAATCTGCCTTCTATTATCTGTAATTTTATTGTCTTAATCATGGAATAAACAACTGTGTTTGGGGGCTGAGGAAGGGGAGCGATTGGGATTAACCACGTGGAGCAAGGGATGTCACTCTCATGGACAAAACGCAGCATGGCTGAGGGAAATGGCAGAATAACAGAACAGTTTGGGTTGGAACGACCTTAAAGCCCATCCAGTTCCAACCCCTGCACCTTCATAGGGAGGAGTTTCTGCCTAGTGTCTAACATTGGTTTAAAACCAGAAGGTGAGGGGTCCGAGGAGAGCCAGGCTGAGCAGTGGTGAGGATGCCCTTGGACCTTGGGTGTTGGGGCGAGCAGAGAAGACAGGGTCAGCGGTGCATGTGATGGAACCTTGTGTATGTTCAGCAACATCCAGCAAGGAGAGCAGACATCAGAGCCTGCAAAGCCAAGCGGGGATGCCCAAAGGACTGCACATGTCGCTCTCTCAACAGCTGCCTCATCCCCCTGCAACTTTGTTTCACATACACACACGTTATTTGAGAGCAAACCCAGCCAAGCCTGGTTTCCTACAGATCTGGTTTTCCCTGTATATTCTCTGATGTTTGTTTTCCTTCTGCTTTGTTTCCTTAGGGGACGAAACAAAAGGAACAGCAGAAGATGAAAGCAGAGAGCACAGCTGCTTGCTCCCTAGTTACACTAGAAACTAGCAATGAGCCTGGAGAATTAAAGCCTCAATGCTGCAAGAATGCAGCTGAGTATTGCAATTCCACAGATACATCCATCCCAAACTCCAAGCCCAGGGCACAGGAGCTGCCACAGGACAGATACCTATCTCTCCCCCAAACCATCACAAAGCTGGTTATGCAAGCAAGTGATAAGCAAAACCAACACATCCTCTCAAGAGCTCCCCCCAGCAGCCCTGATCCAGCTCTGGGGCAGCAGCACAAGAGGGATGTGGAGCTGTTGGAGCAAGTTCAGAGGAGGCCATGGAGCTGCTGCGAGGGCTGGAGCAGCTCTGCTCTGGAGCCAGGCTGAGAGAGCTGGGCTGGGGCAGCCTGGAGAAGAGAAGGCTCCTTAAGGGGAGACCTGAGAGCAGCTCCAGGGCCTAAAGGGGCTGCAGGGAACCTGGAGAGGGGCTTGGGACAGGGCCTGTAGGGCCAGGCCGAGGGAATGGCTTGAACCTGACACAGGGGAGACTGAAATGAGCTCTGAGGCAGAAGCTGTTCTCTGTGAGGGTGCTGAGGCGCTGGCACAGGGTGCCCAGAGAAGCTGCGGCTGCCCCATCCCTGGCAGTGTTCAAGGCCAGGTTGGACACAGNAGGGGAGACCTGAGAGCAGCTCCAGGGCCTAAAGGGGCTGCAGGAAACCTGGAGAGGGGCTTGGGACAGGGCCTGTAGGGCCAGGCCAAGGGAATGGCTTTAACCTGACACAGGGGAGACTGAAATGAGCTCTTAGGCAGAAGCTGTTCTCTGTGAGGGTGCTGAGGCGCTGGCACAGGGTGCCCAGAGAAGCTGTGGCTGCCCCATCCCTGGCAGTGTTCAAGGCCAGGTTGGACACAGGGGCTTGGAGCAAGCTGCTCCAGTGGAAGGGGTCCCTGCCTGTGGCAGGGGTTGAAGCTGGATGGGCTTTAAGGTCCCTTCCAACCCAAACCAGGCTGGAATTCTGTGATTTATACACGCCAATCCTGCAGAGGCTGTATCCTTCACACAACAGAGGTTCAATCCTCAACCAGTTCAGTCACTGCTAATCAGGCAATCAATACATACAGTGAGGATGACTGAGACTTTCACCTGAGTAACACCTCCAGGACTGGGCTCCCACTGTTTTGACTTCCCTGGCCGACTGATGTCATTGGCACTCTAAAACAAGGCCTGGAGTTGCGTTCCCTGCCCCGACCTCCCTTCTCAGAATTAGAAGGTTTATTTGTTCTGAGATAAAGTCTGGTAACACATTAAAGATGCCCCCATTTTCCCTCTTAGATCAGCTTGACATCTGGTTCAGAAACGTTATGAAACACTCTCTGAACCTGCTGTGGAACTGGATATGATGGTATTTCACCAAGACGTGGATCGAGCGAACTTTCACCTCCAAGTGTAAGTTTGGAGTGTTGAAAGTGAAAACAGACCATTCAGAGCCTTTCACTGGGACAGACCTTTCAATGACACTGGATGTAGGGAAACAACTGCAGATGGTGTTGTTGTGGGGGGAAATATCACCTGCAATGCAACCTCACCCCGAGCCAGCGCTCCGTTGTTATAAGATCGTATCATTGCGCTGCTCCGTGCTAACACATTCAGGCTGCAGACTTGAGCAAGGTCACTGCAGAGGAAACCCACACACAACAACAGGGTTTTGTTCATGAGGCTAGAACGGGGCGTGGAAAGCCTATCCAAATGGTTTTGCTGCAGATGAAACAGCCTTTGATGACAGGGGTGGCTTTTTAACCATGTCCGTTTACATGAAATGTTTCGGTTTCCAACAGAGAAACAAAAGCAGCAGAAATGGGATGTTCAGGGAAAATGAACAAACAATTGGAAAACTTGGTATATAATTAATCAGAGAAGGAGAGTGCTTGTCATCTTTGTTGACTTCTCTGACACGTAACAACCCAACAATTTCTATGTTCCCATCAAAAATAGCTTGCTCAAAGCCCCCGGCTGATGCAAGATTTCCACCTCTTGCTCTGCAGAAAGGAATCTAGGAAGTGTGTTTTCTCCACATCTACACGTTACAACAGAATAAAAACCAAACAGGTCTGAGCTCTGCAACCTGCTGCCTTCGCAGACTTTATAGCACTAAAAAATCCTCCTGTAACTACAAGCCAAACCCTCCCCCCCCCAGGTAAGGAAGTAACTTGACATGGGAAAATCAATATGGGGGGAAAATCAATATGGGAGGAAAATCAGAACCAAGCCATCTCCTGAGCCTTGCTCCTGCCACATGTGCACTTACAAGTCCTATCATCATAACCCAAAATGATTGAAGCCACCTGCTTTTCAGGTGGAAACCTTGAGACACAGGCACTTCTGAACGATGCTGCTGGATCCCTGTGAAGCTCCCCACCCCAGGACACAGCACACACTATTGGGGCTGAGCAGCCTCCCCTCCCAAAATGGAAGAGCAGATAAGCCAGAGGTCATCTGAGCTGTGTCACCAGCAAGGACCCAGAAGCACGGAGAGCAAGAGGATGCTGGGGATGTTTTGGTAACAACATGGAGAAAGAGCAGAGAACACTCGTAGTCCACAGTGAGTGCAAAATAGAGGGTACTGTGAGGCTTGTCCGTAATCAAAGCTGCTGCATGGGAACTCTACCTTGGACTGAGATGCAAAGGGTTCACTCAAATCCCTGCTTCCATAACCACTAAATCTTCTTTAAGATTTTTTTCATAAAGAGCCTAACTAGTAATACCCCCAAAAAAAGAAACTCTTACAAATGTTTTACAACCTGTTAGCAGCTAAAGAAACAGCCCAAAACAATGTCTCCCCAAATACAGATGACTGTGCTTTTAATTAAGATTCACAGCTTTTTTTCATTGAAGGCTACTGAGCTATAATGAGTTCATTCATCCACTGGAGTCACCTCAACCTGTGCTGCCTCCATCATCAAACCTCCCTGGGATTAACAATGACTCTGGCCAACCTTCACCACCTCCCACTGCACAGCATCATGCAGCCCCATAGCGATGAGGGGTGAAGCCCTGGATGGCCCCATACAAGCCAGTGCTGGAGCTAAAGGACTCCAGGAACACATTGTGACCTCAGCATCATCCCTAAGTTTGAGTCCCTGGGAAACCTTGCTCTGCATGGAAGCATGAGAAATACCAGCCTACCCCCAAAGGAGCTGTAACGTGAGGTAACAAATCCTCCAACAGGCCCCATCTGTGTCTTTGGAATAAGCAGGCACCCAGGGGACAGCACACATGTCCCCTTGGGGACAGCAGCACACATGAAAACATGGAAAAGCTGAACAAGTGCTGAACGCACCTTCAGCAGGGAGCCACTAAATGCCTCTTGCTATTGCTTTATTAGTGGGGTGTTTAACAGCCACAAGAGGAGCCAGCAGGACAAAGGCACTTCCTCAGCACTACATCAGTCCTCACTCCAGTGCCTCAGCTCATCCACACCAACACCCTGCTCCTCTGAAGCTTTCCAGGGTCCTCTGAGAGATAAATCCAACACCTTTCAAATGCGCTTAGAAGCAGAGACAGACAATTACTGACATGGTACAGATGCTAAACAAGAATATGGAGAACTAAAGTGTTAATGTAGGGCTCCTAAAGCAAGCATGGTCTCAGGTCCCCTGAAGAGTGTGCAAACTCAACCTATCAGTCACTGAGCCCCTCAATCCCTCTGAGCCCTCTCCAGGACTAAACCAACATGATGAAGCTGGTGCACATTGACCTCTGCAGTCATGTGTCACCGGCTTTATAGGGATGGGTATCCCTTTCTTAATGTAGTGCAGTTGTTGCCATATGGCCTAATGATACAAGGCAAGCAATAGCTCTGCAAGAGGGTTTGCAGGCAGGAATGTTTGTCTGCGTTCTTCAGCTATGTCAGGTGGACAAATACAGCACTACCTGTGCCTCCAGCCCGAGTCTGGCCTAACAAGTAAGTTAGAAGTCTTCTTCTTGCCCACCTTCTTCTCCACCTTCTCCCTGTAGTGGCTGGAAAGCATCTTTGTGTGTGGTGGTGTTCATGTGAAGGAAGGAGTTTCACAATAAAAAAGATACTGCATTTCTGCAGCCAAACCCCAATGGATGAAGTGTCCTGACAAGCCTTGAAAGACTGGCATTTACAGGAGCACATTTCACAGACAGCATCCTGATTAAGACTGAAAGCTTCTAGAGTTTAAACACACGAGCAATAGAGCCTGACTTAAAGCTTCCTATGCAGGGCTGTAATAAAGGCAAAAACTCCCCTGAGCTCAGGTGAGAGTGGTATCTGCAGTACCAAACTGGGAGCTGCATCTCCGTATCAGAGCAACAGTCAATCTGGCGGCATCCTACTCCTTCATCTCCAGTATTCACCAAGGTTGAGTATTTGAAGGAAGCTAAAAAGGCCAAAATGCCACCCATGCACCAGCAATCTGCACATCTCTCGACTTCAGTCGAACCAGAGCAAAAGACACAAGGGATACACAAAACACGGGCAAATCCTGAGGGATAGAGTTGCTTGTAGGACAATGGGAGCCTGTGTCATCACAGCCAAGTCAGTGAGCCCTTTTCCTCAGTAAAGCCAGCAGGATTATATTGCACTTTATCAGAACTAAATTGCTTAGAGAGGAGAAAGGAAAAGAGACTCAGTGCCTGAGCCTCCTGCAGGTGTGATTTGTGCCTAGGACGCCAAGCGAGAGGCACACGGGTTGCTGTGTTATGTAGCCAAGGCAAACAAGACACAGCAAGGTCCAATTCTGGCCCCCTCAGGATCCATAAACTGGCCTTTGGGAGCTGTGGGGGGCATGTTAGTCCTAATTGTGTCTTGTTTGACTTGGCTCTTCAAACAGCAAAGCTTTTGCTGTCTTGGCTGGAGTCACCAATCTCACACCTTGGTGGGACTTACCCCTTTTCTTGGATTGGCAATTAAAATAAATCCCTAATGTTGATCCATGTTAAATGTTTTTGATCAAAACCCACTTATTTTTACAAGAAATAGTTAGGATGACGTGCTGAGAGCCTCTGCCTAATGCATCAGGGAGAAGCACACGCTACTCACACAAAGGGAAAGATTTCCCCTTCCTTACCTTTTGAAAGTTCCATTGATTGCCATCACCTTTCCCTGGATTTTCCCCTCCTAACTAGCAGCAGAACAAAGACTTACACCCAGCCGAGGTGATATACACCAACCACTCTGAAAACACAGGTATAAACCCCAATAGCTTTATTCCTCACTGGAGCCACCAATACACAAAGTGAACCAAGGAGAGCCCTCTGAGGAAGAAGCACCCACATTGTGATTTCCCTGACCTGCAAGAAGTGAACAACTGGTATTTTCCATGCAGGAATAGCTTCGAAATCTTAGGAACAGAGCCCACTTTTTTGCATGGTCCCACACTGAACACAAGAGGATAAGACCCACAGGACTCCTTTACATTTGGTTGCCACCAACAATATCAACAAGCCCAAAGATGATGAAGCCTCAAAACCAGACAGTCTCCACAGCAGCCTGGAAGCTCTATGAAAGTATGCAAAGCTCCTGGCACTGGGTATCTTTCAGATCAGCCTTCCCTCTGCTTTCAATCCACATTTCTTATTTTGGCCCATGGGGAACACAACTGTGTTTGCTCATGCAGAACTGGTCTGAGCTTGAGAAACGGAGGATGAGGTGTGATACTGTCGAGCTTCCAAAAAGCCTGAGGGATTTGTTAGTTTACAACAGAGATGAAGATAACTGAGGTGAAGACAAACCAGGAGTTCAGTCCTTCCTCCCACAAGCTTCCCATTAAAACCATGACATGCAAAGAGAAGTTCACTCCATGGCAGCCTCTGGGCTGGGGCAGGATGGCTCTTGCTGGTCACCTCCAGATCTGCTCGCTCTAGAAACAACTGGGGTGACACTGCCCTGCCTGATGGGCTGTCTGCAATGCTCTCAAGCAGAAGGGGATCTCTTTCAGCATGACACATCACCTCTATTTTAGCCTACTATTGACAAGGTTGAAGCTGATTTGATGGCCTTGAGGTCTACTTTTCTTCTCCCACCTGTGCAACCCTATTCCTATGGCATCTGCAGGCTACCCAACCAAATCACATCCCTCCTGCTCAGGATAGCTCCTTCACCCATCCCTCTCCTCTTTCTGCCAGAGCCAACCCTTCCAGCCTTCCACAAGTTACCTTTGCAGTTGTTCCTAACTCCTGCCTGGTTTAGATGTCAGGAACTGGGGATAAATGCTCCCTTTCATCCTATAGCAGAAGAAACCATCACCTGCTTGTGCTGTGGCATGCTGCATGTGGAGGCACTTCAAAAATCATGCTATTTTTCCCTAAAATAAGAAAGAACCAAACCCCAACCCCCAGCAGCTCAGTGCATTGCAGGTTCTTATCTGATCTGCTCAAAACTTTCTCAGCCCTGCCAACTCCTCAGCATCCTCCTTTGGTGCATGTGTCTTAGATTATCATTCACAAGGGAGTTCACTGCTTTCTTCCAGTTCCCACCTCCTTTTCTTACTCCTGTTCTGTATTCCCAGCACCTTTTGATCAGTTAATACACTGAACACAAGAAATGGCAGCTGGATAAATCAGCAGCATCCCTTGTCCAGTTACCCACCACCCACCCCCGCCCCATTCTAACCACATCCAGATGCTTCAATAGAAGTTGCAAGGAAGTCCATTGGGGATAGCTATAAAATTTAAAACACACCCAATTCCACTCCCCCTGTTATCAAGTTGTAATATTTCCCTTTTTAGCATCAAATACATATGTATTTGCAATACACAGCCCTCATCCCAACATAGCAGGGAAGGAGCGGAGTTGGACAGTCACACTATGTCCAGACCAGACATGACACAAAGCTAGGGCCAAAACACAAGAAAATCTGTGGCATGAGAGACTGCAGGACCTTGTCCACACAGACTAGCCCCATTCCTAATCTTTTCCAGCATCCCGGTTCCTCTGGAGCTGCTCCACTGGAATTTTTTCCTTTTGAAAGCTGGCAAGCACATGGGATTCCCAGGTCACACATCCACCATGTACCATGACATTAGTGCTTCCCCATCACTGCTGGTGGCAGCCTGCATGCTGCATTGCTTATGGTGTCAGTTTCTTGAAGGCATCTGTGATTGATTTACAGACAGTTCCTTCTCTTCTGGCATTGACAGCCCCTGAGCCTCCAATTCACAGCAAATATTCTTGACCTTAATCCATAAATTCATCACCCTGCGCTTAAATGTCAAACCATTCCTATTGCTCCAGCTCTCCAACCCTTCTCTGGTGATGCCTCCTAGCAGCATGCTCCTCTCTGCAACAACTTCCCTAATGGAGGTATTCCATAAGATCAGCCATCAAGCTCCACCTCACCACATCTTTTGTCCTGACAGCTCTCCAATCAACAAAATCTGTCACACGTCTTTCAAGCAGTTTAGATCAGCTTTAAAATCTTGCCTTAATCCCTATTTTCTATGGCTAAACTGATCATGTGGCGCAGTAACAAATACTTGGGCAACCATGGATAAGATACCTGCTTTTGTTCTAGCTAGAGGAAAGACAGAGTAGCTTACAGAGCTGTCATGTTTAACTAATCCAAGGCACCTAAATTGAAGCAGCAATCCATCCCACTTCCTCATCTTTAGCAATCTTTTCTCCAGGATTCATTGGGAAGCTTTTCCTGCTATTCAGGTCAAACCCAAAGGTCTGTAGTTACCCATTACCACTAAGTCTTTTGTTACAGTCACTATAAAAACACAATTAAAGCTGGATTATGGCACACTTATGCGGAACAGTATCTTAATCCACAAATGGCCTTGTGGAAGCCACATTCGGAGTCAAACCCTAACGGGTGCAAATAAGAAAGCTGGAATTGAGCCCAGAGAAGATTAATACAACAGAACCTCACTAATTCACACTGAAGGTGAGGAAACCACATGGAATATTTCAGCCTGAAAGGAGTAAGAGAAGTACAAATAAATGCATCACAAAAGACTCTCCTTTTCAATTTCAAGTAGCTATCTCAGAGCAAACATCCTGGTGCAATGAAATGAGAGGAGCATGCTATATATAGCTAATGAAATCTTGCTAACATTAGCTATGGCTACAGCATCTGTTACTAAATCTTGGCTGAGCAGTGTAGATAGACCATCAGGTTTCGAGAGAGCTTATAAGAAAAGCAATTTATTGAAGCGAAGCTTTGTCAGCTTTTATTGTACATAACTACAACACTAAATTGAGGCTTCATATTTACTGCTGTGTCATCTCAGCAGGCAATTATTATCAGTGCCTGAGGCCAGATCCTCAGGTGATGTAAAGGCCCGGTGCACCAGTGATTTCACTGACTCGCTTTATTCCACCAGCACAAAGGAAATCATGCCCAAGGCACAGCCGCGGGGCTCAGACCTGCTCCAGCGAACTCCAACTGCATCCAGGGAATGGCTTGTGGGAGGAGGTTTTCACCTTAAAAGCACTTCGGCACCCTGAGCATCGACCCCAGAGACCTGGTCTGCACAAGCCCCACACACTGCCCATGATCTAAAGGCAAAGCAGTGCAGATGCAGCAGAAAATAGCCTGCAGCAGGGCTTGAACTCTCTCCTCAAACTGTGACAGCTTTCCTAGAGCTGTAGCTCCTCCAGGCCTGGTACACAGGGAAAACAGAGAAAGGCTGATGGTGTTTCCAATAGGGATCTGCTGATTCAGTGCGATTGTCAAACCCTGCTGAGGACCTCACTCAAATATTAACCTTGGCCTCCGCTCAAGACTAAACCCCTGCCCACCACAGGCAGGTTCAGCCATTCACACCATGTTTGGGTTTGTTTTCCATGGGAGTTGAAGATGGTTTTCCCCCAAGGAGGACCTCTGCCAGCTCTGCATACAACAGGCTCTGCCCTGATCTGACATCCAAGCACCCAGACGCCTTCACTGCACACCTGCACCACATCCACATCTGTAAATATCCTCTTTCTATGGCATGAGAGAGGAAGGAAGAGGAAAGTCAGGTGAGAGAAAACAGAGATCCAAAGGATGGTTTCTTGTCTCTCTAATGGGTAGCAAGTGCCTTTGAACAAGGTATTATCTTCAGAGGGATTGGACTGCTGTGCATTACCCCTTCTTCCTCGTCAAGGCAGGCAGGAACAGCAGTGTAGATCCCTGGCAGAGCTCTGGAAGTGTATGGCCTGCAAAGAGGTCACAGAGCCAGCGGGACGGAGCTTGCACTGACATCACTGAGTTGCTGCCTCTGGGCTTAGCAGGCACCCGCAGCCTTCCAGATGGTGGGAATGCTGACACCCTCCTGCTGCTTAAACCCACCACAATGAGCCACTGGGGCTGCACAGTGGAGAGCAGCATCCTGCTCCCATGGCAGAGGCAAGGTCTATAGTGACAGCACTGCAGAAGGAAGAGATGGATGGGATGGAGCTGACTTGCTGGTCCTGCGCATGGGGCTTTGGGAGCTCTGCAGCTCCTGGGCACAGGAGTCACACAGTGGTGGTGGTTAGGCAGCCCTGATGGAGGATCCCATTGCACAATATAGCACTGCTACCACCAGCACCCCCAGCAGTATCCGTGCACAGTACCAGCGTGCTCTGATGGATGCGCAGCTCAATACAGCCTCATGCTCCCCCACGCAGGAACATTAACACCAGTGGTGTCCAGTGATCCTCAACCCCTGCTCAGCTTCCCAGTCCTCAAACCCCCCAGCAACTATATTTCTGCCACAATAAAGACCTCAGACAAAGTTGCCACCAACAAGCATAAGCAAAAATGCCCAGGTCTGGGAGACAAGCACAGATCAGACCAAAACCAACCTGCAAAGAACTTTCATACAACAAATCTCTGCCAGATAAAACCCTAAACCAGTGATCTACCCTGTCACTGTACGGTTTCAACAGCCATGGCTGGAATTCAGCTACAGCCCTACTCCAAGTCCTTCACTCCTGGAGCAAATCCACACCAAGAGATGAATCCAGGAGAGCAACCAAAGTGCATGGAGCAGCACTGCAGCACCAGGACAGACACTACATCATCCCAAGACATGATGCTCTGAGTCTGGATCCTTTTGGGGACAGAGAGGGAGGCTGGAGGATGATGTGGAGTAGAGATGGAGACCTGGGGACTTAGCACCTCAGGCTTTCCCAGCACAAAGCAGTAGAGCCAGCCAGTGCTCCTACCACAAATGAACTATCCTTGTGCACCTAAGAGCATCAGCTCAAATTGAGCGCAGCATTCATTTCTGAGGCTGACTCTTGCCTTGCAAAGCCTTATACAAGAGAAGCTTGTATAGCTTGAGGGCCACAGGTAGGTTGTTGCATCCACTCAGGCACTAAGCCAGCTGTGCTATTCACTTAAATGCAGGAAAGGCACAGCAAAATATTTAGTCCCTGACAATACCTTGTAGGCACCTAACTATCTTTCATCATCATGGGGCTGAGCAATAGCAGTCAATAACTTCCTGACACCTTGGAGAATATCCATCTGCACTTTGCTTTCTAGCAACTTAGACAATTCCTGCCTCACAGGACCCCGTCCATTTCTTGTGCCAGTTTTCTCCCTCCAATTTCACACTTAATTAAGTCCCCGGATCAAGCCTCAGGATGGATTGCTCACCACCCCAGCAGCCAGAATTGATGTCCTAGCTAACCGCTAGGGCCTGAGCAAGGAATAAAACAGGAAAACTGGGAGCAATAACAAGAAGGAGGGAGGGAGAACAGGGAAAGCTGCTTTTATTTCAGGGTTAAAAGCTTAATCTACTAAGATGGTATCACATGAGAGGGAAAGCGTCTCTTATCCATGTGACACTACTGAGCCAGGCTTGGTTTAGAAGCTGTAATATCATTCCAAGAGAAAATTATGACGATGAGTAACTTTCCTTCGGAGACAACGAAAAGGAAGCAGGACTCAGAGAGGAGACAGCACGGGATGGAAAAGGGCTGAACAGTGCGCATTTGTGGAGGAGACATGCTGAGCCTCTGATGAGGACCAGTGCAGAACCAGACATCAGTAACAGGAGAGCCTACAAGGGCTCAGTGTGATGAAGTGCTCAAAAGCTTGGTGTGTTTCCTCTGAACTTAATCCAAACTCCTTGATTTAGGCTGAACAGGGCAGCAAACCTCAGGAGCTAAACCCTCCTCAGAGATGTCTGCAAGTTCCTGTTCTCCTCGGAACTATCACCAGAGGGCTTAGTTTTACTGCTGCTATTTGGCATTTCCATTTCCAGCATGGTCAAACCCAGGAAGCCCAAAAGCAATGACAGAGCAGAGCTAACAACATTTCTGAGCATCAGAAAAGGCTGAATTCTGGTTCACACTGATGGTGTTTCATGTCTGTCTTACTCTGGACTCACACAAGTGGGTCTTCATAGTAAGATAAAGGTTACATCCTCTCTTTGGAGCTATTCAGCCAAGTAAGAAGGCATCTTCCAACACACCTCAAAGATGCTGGTAGCTTGTCGATGGATAAGGAAACAAGAAAGGACTTTGTTGGCTGTGTATACAACCTGTATGTGTGCACTACCTGTCTGGGACAACTTAACCTGTCAGGGACAACTTAACCTGTCCTTTATCCTCAAGGTAACTGAAACTAAAGCATTACAGAAGGTGACTGAAGCTCCTCCACTAACAACTCCCAAACCCCTTTCAGCATTTCATTTATTTCCTCAGCTACCCCTATCATGGTAGATAACATGGATGGAATAACACAGGCTAAGTGCTGCAAATACTCATCACCACCTTTCCACATCACCTGCTTTTTCATCCTTTGTGATTCTGTTTTCTTCATCTATTGAAATGTCACAACAGTGACTCCCGAATCCTTTGATATCAAAGGTTTGCTGCATGGCCACAACACATTTCTGGCCTCAAAGTAAGGCTACAGACTGGTACCAGCCACCTGTCAAGAAAAGTGGGAAAGTCTTCTTCACTACAAGTAACAAGGTGGATTTAAGCTACCCACCTGCCCTAGGGGCTTTTGGTTTGGTATGTCTGAATTAACAAGCAGAGAAAGAGAGGATGGATTAGAAACTGCGATAAAATCTGGTCTTTCAAACAGGTTTTGCTATCAAACCTCTGCAGTGGTATCTTTTCTGTCTGTTCCTATTGTTATCTGTCCATCCTCAGCCATACAGAGAGGTAGTATCTCAGCATACATGAAGCATTAAGTCATGACCTCAGTGTGTCTACCACAAGCTACACCTTCCATCCCAGAAGTCACTGGTACCCAGAAATCAAGCACAGCAGATTTCCAATGCAAAACTGCTGTGAGGTGTTGACAGCAAAGCATCTTCCAAACCCTAAAATTCACAGTATCTGGAAGGGCTGAAAAAGAACATGAAAACTACCCCATAATTACCTCAGGAATTAAAGGTTCCTTTCCTTGGTTTCAAAGCTAATGCAGTGACAAAGAACATTTAGCACCTAAAGCAACACTTATCAGAATCCATTGGTTCAATGCAAACAGGCATTTGTCTTTTTTGACATCAGGGAAGCTTCGAAATACACAAACCAAACCCACAGACCTGTCCCCAAACTGGGAAGGTTAATAATGTTCCTTGCAGTTCCCAGGTGAAGACAACTGGTAGGAGTCACCAGCACTGATTACACGCAGGGGATGATTCTGGCAAACCCCATTACAGCTATTATCAGGAGGAATGCTCTGATCCAGCAACACAAGTTATTTACACAGCAGCTGAACAACTCCACATGAACTGCACACAGTCCCTGTGTGAACACCACAGCGTTTTGACTGGAAACTGTGGATAAACCCAGGAAATCACTCACCACAAAGCCACTACAAATCTTCGCAAGAAGCCCGAGTCTGGCCTCACATCAGCGCTCCATCAGGGGCAAAGAGGCATCGATTAGTGCCCCACAGGCCAGATCCCCTGAAGCTACAACAAGAATCTGATGCTGCATGAGATTTCTCTACAATATACTGCACTTTAACTGCACTCCCATACACAGGGAGCTCTGTGCTTATTGCTTTATTTGCTTGCCTGTTTCTGGAGGAAGGGGGAAGCTTCTCTGCAAGCCCCCGCCTTTCTCCTGACATTTGGCTTTTGTGAAAGCAATTTTGGATTGAGCCTCACACAATAATTCTCACCGTTACGCTTTACTCCTTTGTCTCCTTGGACACATTGGCAAATTCGCTTCAAGCTAAAGCATGGATTTCGCAGGGTATGAAGGGAGCAGTTAGCGCAGCGAGACAGCTGGAGATGGAAACATGTGGTTGTGCCACAGGTTTTAATTGTTTCTGCTGTCAGAAAACAACCTCAGTACAGTAGCTCATAATATTTCCTGCATAAAATCATCATCATAAAATCCCTGCATGGGATCCAGCCACTGGCAACCCAAATCCCAAATTCTGTATTAGACTGAAAGTAAGCATCCATAGGATTTCGCTTTGTCCCACCTGCCTGCATGGAAAGCTTTCACTCAGGCACTCTGTTGTTTGTTGCCACCAGGAATTCACACCTCATATCAAGCTGCCTTCAGAAAAGAAACATTTCTAAGATCCCAAATAAGCTTATTTTGTTTTTAGACTGTAACATTTGGCACTGCCACAGCAATTCTAGCCAGAAGATAAGAGCATCTCCTTCGCACTCTACAGAGCGTGTCACATTTTCGGTGTGAATTACTGCAAGGACTCCTGCCTGCATCCTTGGGCACGTACCCCTCTCTCTTCAGGATGAACCTGAATTTAAGGACATGCAAATAAGACTTTCCACATTTTTGGAAAAATCTGGACCCAATGCAGGCATCTAATGATTGCTCCAGCTGTGGAAGAGATGGGCTCGAATCCCCTCTGGTGGGGAACTGGATGGAACAGACCTCTCAGCTCTGCAGATGCTGGCTATGAAGGGAACAGGCTGCAGCAGCATTGCAGAATAACAAGGGTGAAACTACAGGGAGGCTGAACAAGTGATGAGCACCTGTCTCCAAAAGGTAGGAGAACCATACACAGGCACCATCCAACCAAGGGCTCAATCCCAGGGGAGCAGAGGGTTGGATGGCACCTTTGGTGACATGGATCCCTGCCCATGGCAGGGGGCTAGAACTGAATGATCTTAGGGTCCTTTCCAACCCGAACCATTCTGTGATTCTCTGATTCATTGTCTTATTACAAAGGCTTGTTTCAACCCCAGGCCATGCAGGAGGCTATTGCAAAGTTAGGAGAGAATCAAAACCACTAGCATACAATGGTGCAAACCTGCCCTAACACAAGCAAAGCTCAGGCTGGAAGTGAGAACTGAGCCACAGGACCCTGGGGAGCTATTGCCGTTGCCATTCAGTGTACTTGAACAGGCAGAAATGTGCTGAACTTAAACCAAAGTGGAAGACTACAGGGGTCACATGGGGTATATTATTCCAGTGGATATTTTGAGAACTGAAAATCTGAGCAGAGAAAAGTATACAAACAAGAATCAATCACAGCCACAAATCCAAGCATTTGAACTTAGAACCAGCTTTTGTGTGTGTTTGTGTTCATAAATCAAGTAGGGAGAAGTAAAATCTTTGAAGATCTTCACAGAAAATATTATGATGGGTTCATAAAACATGACAACAGAGCAAACTTCATGGCTAGAATTGAACTTCTTCAACATATGCTGATGCAAAGGGTGGGAGCAATCTTCCAGTTTTCCTGATTGTATCCAGCCAGCCCTTTCACTGAACTGGTGTAGGGCAATACAGAAGGTGGCCTGTGAGCCCAGAGGAACAAAAAACCATGGAAAGGTTGGAGGAAGGCCTCTCCTTAGCACAGGCTGGGAAACAGCCGCATCCTTCAGCTTCACAGTTCAAGAAGGATCTCACACTAAGTCTAATGGGCATTTACATCGGTGATGTCCCCTCTCTCCACACATTTGCTCCTGTTGCTCTGTATGTTTGAATGCAAGAAACCTGCTTGTTATCAAAGTGCTTGGCCATCCTCTGCTATGGGAGAGGACAGGGACACACTCTGCAAAGAGTCACAGGAGTGGGTGACCAACGTCCAGACAGCATCAGTATCACAGGAGGTCCCTATGGGGCAGGTGAGCACACAAGATTCCCAGCACTGCAAAGGGAGATGCTCATCCACCATGATACCTGCAACCCCACAGTGTCAAATGCTCTTGTTTCTGGTGAGGCTCCTCTCCACAGTAAATCCCCTTCCCTGCTGATGGCAATGAAGCTAACAGGGAAATCTATCCCACATTTCAAAATACATTCACTTGGGTCAAGTTTTTTCCTCAGCAAGAGGAGGCAGCATCCAGCATCCTGGGGGTTGTTCCAACACCTCGAGAGAAGTGATTCAACCCCTGCAATTTTCACGCTAATAGGCTTTTCTTTTGCCTCAAAAATGTTAATCTATTTAAAAGGTCACCTATTTAAAGAAAATATTCTTCATGCAAGGTTTCAGAGTGCCTTTGACACTGGATGACATCATGTTTCCCCTGACATCTGAGTCACAAAATGCTCAGAGCAGGATTTCCAAGGCTTCTCTTTATTTTCTGTTCCCATGAATTGCGCTCCCATTGCGCTCAATAGGATTATTGCCACAGGCTTCAACAGGAGAGGGGCTGGCAAATGCTGAACACATTTGAAGGCCCTAACCTTAAAGTCAATATTTTCCAGTCAAGAAAATAGCACTTTGGTTATCAATGAATACGCCAAACAAGAGGCCCATTATGAACAAAGCAGGCTGGTAAATGATCCCAAAAGGAAACAGAAAGAAATACTATAATGTTCCCTACAGCCTATGGCAGTTCATTGGGATGAATTTGAGCTGGTTTTAGGTGCCTGTTAAGTGAATCAAGAGTTAAAGCAGTAAAGGATGAAAAGGATGCCATAAGGCTGTCGTAGTCTCATGCGTGTACCCCAAAACAGGATCAATTTTGCCTACATCTTTCCTACTTGATGCTTCCTAAGCAACTATAAAACACCTTCACTTGTTCCATGCCTCTTCCAAACTGTTCTCCAGAGTTTTACTACCTTAAGGCTGGACACTCCTAACACCTACCAGTTACAGCCCCTCCTGTAATTCAAACCTAGGGTGACACAATGAAGAAGTCCTCCTGATCCTCTTTACAAAGGCTTTTGCACTCACAAAGTCTCTTCTCCCTGTCTCCTCTCAGTCTTCTCACCTTTAAGTTAAAACACCAGAATTTCTTCTCTTTTATAGGTCACATTTTCCCATGTCTTTCTAAGCACTCACCTGCAAACTCTTTGAATGCACCAAGCCCTCCCTAAATCCCTATTAACTCTTGCTCGAAACCACATTCCAGTGTTCAGAGCCACCAAACTCCTTACACTTGCATTTCCCTTGATTTTCAGGGTTCACCCCAATCTTTGAGCTAAAATCACAGAATCCCAGACTGGTTTGGGTTGGAAGGGACCTTAAAGCTCATCCAGTTCCAACCTCCTGCTACAGGCAGGGACACCTTCCACTAGAGCAGGTTGCTCCATGCCTCATCCAACCTGGGTGGGCTGGGGCAGCCACAGCTTCTCTGGACAGCCCATGCCAGCGCCTCAGCACTCCATTGGCAGTAATCTCACTATTTTCTCCTTCAGTTTTGGCTACAACTAGGCCATCTTCCCTTTGACCTGCTCAAGAACNCCAGCACCCCAGCACTCCATTGGCAGTAATCTCACTATTTTCTCCTTCAGTTTTGGCTACAACTAGGCCATCTTCCCTTTGACCTGCTCAAGAACTTCTTCTCTTTGTACTCTGCAAAAGAAGATGAGTCCATCTAGAGCAAGACCTGCAGTTTCACAAGTTCATCTACAACAGCAGGGACATTTCTGTTTGGATGTTTCACGTGATCACATAAAACCTTTTGGTCAGCACAAAACCAGCCAGGCCTGGATGCACACAGGGACAGCAGGATCAGTGCTCCTGCAGCTTAAAGCCCAGCGCTGTATGCTGGTATTTAAATGGAAGATTCTTTCAGAGCAGCATTAAGGTTTAGGACTTATAACGGAAGAGCTCTAATCCTTTCCAGTAGAGGCCAATGGTGCATGTAAGAGTATTAAACTTGGTATACATTAAAATCCTAAACATTTCCAAGTTACAAGCAGAAATAGATCGCTATCGAAGCCTGCAAGTCAAATATGCTTACTTGAACGAGCTCAAAACCCAGCATCTGATTCCAGCAGAACTCTTCTCCATACATCATGAGCTCCAGATCTGCACTGAAGATATTAAATAGCAGCCTCAGTCCTTATCTTTAGCCCATCTGAAGATCAAAGAGAACTGGAAACAAAAGCATTCCTAGGCATTGAAGTGATACATTTGCAATGAGTTCCTCCTATTATTCCACACACAGTTGGGAGTTTTGGGGGGAAGGCAGGCAGTTTTGGCAGCCAGTTAAGCAGCGAGGATGGAAACACATTTTAACACATTTTAATACATTTTAATACTAATTTCCTTCCCTCATCTCCCACTTTCTGCTCATCAAAATCACTGAACAGATCCATGAAATTACAGGAGCTACAAATCCTTTATCCACAGTTTGCAGTTGTTGACATGCAAGGCCCTTAATATGGAAATAAACTGGGCTGGGCATTTTTTGGTGGTGTGAAAGCAGCACAAAGTGTTATTGCTCAGCACATAAACAGCAACAGCGCAGCCTGTAGGATGGTCCAAATCCTTCATTTCTGCAGCCAGGGCAGCTTCCTGAAGCACCTCTTCCAGTCTAACCCTGAGCAAGAGTGAAGGGGCTGCTCCTCAGCTGCAGGCAAGACAGTGACAAGGCTGAGAACTAAATTCAACCTCAAATCATCTGCCATTTGAGAAATGATGCCCCTTGATCATGAATTAGCGTCAAGGCAGCTGAAGAGGGATGAAGCCAGGAATGAATGAGCAAAAAGAGAGCATGGAAGAGGGAGACGGAGAAACAAGGGGATACTCCAGAGGCTTATGAGAAGCATGCCAGTGAAGAGCCTGTGCATACAGCCATCTCCTTCTCAAAGCCTGTGTTTGCCAAAAACATAAAGAGACCCTGATCCCGAGAAATGTTCCTGTCTGCTGGCTCCTAGAGATAAGGAAGTGATATTTCACAGTCTGACACTAATCATATTTGGGCATATTAAGTAAGGACGGTCCAGGGGCTTTCTCTGAAGCACACATATTCCAAGTTCAAAGCGAGAGCCTAAAAAATCCTCTTAACTCAGAAACACGAGACAAAGAGGGAAGAGAGAAAAGAAAGGGAGGGAGGTGCTTGGAGGGGGGAGAAGAGTCATTATCTTGGTATTGTTCTCCCTACCCAGCCCTGACAGTGATGTCTGCTGCAGATGGGGGAGATGCTCCCCTCTTTCCCCCCCCATCCATGAAACAGAACAGGAGACTTGCTAATGCAATATTCCACGGCTGTGATTTACACATCCCAGACTTCACTCCCTCTAAAGGTACAACAGCCACTACGGAGCCAGCTCCTGGGGTGAAATCAGTGGAATTATCCCCATGGGAGACCGGGCCCTACAGCAGGAAATTGCTCACCTGGCTCTGCTGCTCCCGCAAGCAGAGGTCACTGTCTGCCTCTCTGGCCTTGGCTCCTCATTCCAGTCTGCTGCCCAAGGCAAAAACACAACCTTCACTACAGCTTGAAGTCAGTGGCCTCCTTTACAGGGACCTAAAGGCCAAAGCACAGCTGAAGGCAGACTGGGATGGAGAGCCAGACAAATACATGTTCCAGTGTGGACCAGCACAGTGCATCCCATGGTCAACCCATCCTCAGCTTCTCCCCCCCCCCCCAGCTGCTTCACCCCAGTGCACCTTTGGCCCCTATGAACAAGTAAACACCTCTGACAACTCCAGTCAGCAGAGGAAAGCTTTATCAAATGTAGCCCTCTCTGAAATAACAGTCCTTTGTAAGCTCAGCCCCTGCACCTCTCAGTGACAGCCCAAGTGCTTGGCTCAACTAGATCCCATCTGCAGGGCTCAGCAAGGGATGGGTCAGGGCAGACAAAGATGGCAGAAGTCTCAGCAAATAGTATATTAAGAAGTGAATCAGTTTGGAGCAGAGCCAGGGAGGTCACTATGTGGAATCTCAACATTATCCAGAATGAATGCTCCAACTCTCTTTTTGCCAAATTGTATTTTCAGTTGGAGACTAAACTGCTTTAAATGAAGGGGATGGAATAACCCCCATATGAACTTTATTTGTTCCACTGGTGACAATTCCCACAGATTTCATCATGCATTCTGCCATGCAAGCAAACATAGACCCCAGCCTGCTGCTTACAGCATGAGGTGAAGCTGCCACAAGAAAAGGACGTGTCACAAGTCTTCCCCACACCTCCTAAGCTCTTTTGAACACCTCAGACTAAGCTCTGCAGACTGATCCAACTGTGGAATAACGCTGGGAAAGTTGGAACTGCTCAAAGAACCCATTCAATTCACTGAGATTAAACAGCTACAATCGACTGCTTTAGGAGCACCACAGTTGGTGCTGGTCCTGCTCACTAGGGCTGGACCACAACCTCCACCCCAGTCCTAAAGGAAAACTAACTGGGACTTTAGGAGCCATACATCAGGATTTCACATATTCCCCGGTCAAGTCGAGGCTAATTCAGTAACACAACATCCTCCCTGGAGCCCACACTGCTCATTCCCATAAATCTGGGTGTGTAGCAAAGCACTCTGAAAGGTATGACCTAAATGTTTTTCCCAATGGGAAAACTCCCCCCGTACACCAAGCTTATTACATTGCACAGTGCCACTCACATGCTGATTGCACTCATTCGACAGGTCAGCATTTCCCACATCAGCTCCTCCCATTCCAAAGATCCTGGGAACTGGAATTTTTCAGGTTAGGGATGACTTTGGTTTTATGGTTTTACTTCCCAGAGAAAATGCATTATGCCTGACAACACTGAAAGGAAATCACCATCTAGCATCCTATTCCTCTATGGAAGACATGCCCTCAGCTGGCTACTGGCCCCACCAGTTTCACATAGCCACACATCAGAAGGCCACAAGGAGCCCACTGGTCTAATCCCACATGGAAAAGACTACTCCTGTTTCCTTCTGTTTAAAAGCCTACAACCTGAACTTCACTTCCTAGCAAGATACGGCTGCTCACAGCCTTATGATAACATCCTGGGATACATCCCTGCTCCTTTTTCCTTCCCTGTTCATGCAGCAAACACCCCAATGCTGTGCCCTACAGTGAGCTCTGAGCACCTTCCAAGCTCCTTTACAGTTCTGTCCTGTACAAAATCAGTTGTACTGAAACCCAACCTCTTACAGCTCCACGGAATGCAAGGAATGAGATTAAAAGGGATTAAGTGCTTCTTGCAAGCTATGAGGCTTGATAGCTCAGCCAGGCATCGCCTTAACATGTCCTTCGCTTTGTTTGAGTAGTTACTACCCCCCAGCTCTTCTGAGTACGAAGGTTTGTAGGGATGAGCCATATGCCATGCAATCAGGATTTCATTTCAGCTCATTGTTCACACAATATGGAATGCTCTTTTGGATGTTTGCAGGTTGATGACATTTTCCTGTATCTTCAAGCAAGACTGCATGTTTAGTGTGAACAGCCTGGAGGGGGGAAGAAAGCCTTAGATCTGACTGGAACGGATGCTGCCTCCAAACCTCCCTCCAGTTTAAGCAGGAAAGAGTTTCAGAATTAGGTTATCCATTACTATAACACAGATCCAGGCAAAGGCCATTCACAAGGTCCAGATGCCCTCAGAAATGGAACACAGGCTTTTGGTTCATATTTTCTGGGCATTTCAGATTGAGTGTTCATCTGCATTGCAACAGGATCCATGTGGTTAATAAATATAACCAGTTGTACCAAATAAAATGCATGTATTTTATGAGATGTCAGAGGAACAGCTCTTTTCCAGAGGCCTGTTCCAGTGACTCTTACTTGAGCAGAGACTTGAGGACTCCACAGCCCCTGCCACACCACCAAGGCACCTGCATAACAGACTGCCCCACGCCAGTGACAAATGGGGGAAGCATATATAGACACATGAGCCTCGAGTGGAGCTGATCCCAGCACTGCGCCCTCAACTCATCTTCATCCTATTCTACATGTTTAGCTGGGATGGATACCTCTGCTCTCCAGCCTGCGGATGCAGCATTATCCCACTGGACTGCTGGAAAACCTTTTCATGGCCACGATGTATGCTCTGGGATCCAAAAACCAGAAATGTTACTTTGAAAAGCAATATTCCCAGTGACAGAACCAGCCTCGGCCACCTCAAACACTGCAGAATACCTGTGCACTCACAAGCACCCCACATCCCACCTTCTCATGTTATCTCCACCACAGCAAGGCATCAAATCCAGTCAAAGCATCCTTCCCTTGCATTCAGTAGAAGAATGCTGGAAAGGCACAACCTCTGCCATGGATGGATTGACACAATCAGAGGTAATTCAATTCATGTTTAATCTGCAGCTAATGACTGCAGGTTCCCTCCAACTCTCAGTCCCCTTCCCATTTCTCACTGCTAAATTGCTCCAGTTTGCAGTCAACGCTCTTCACAGTAGATTAGTTAACATTATGTTTTTATTAAAGCTGAAGTTAATATCCTTATTCTCTAAAGGAGACCACTGGGGTTGCTGGAATTGGTTCCCCCCCCCCCCTTCAGTTTTACCTAAGAGCCTTCTCCGCTGAGTTTGCAATACAGAGCCTGCAGCCCCCAGCTGAAAGCTTAAGGGAGCCCCAAACACTTACCTCCGAAATGCTTATTTACATTGGAATACAAAAATCACTCTGCTGGATCAGAGCAGGGTCTGTCTGCCCGGTATCCTGCCTCTGACAGTGGCCAGCTGCTCTAGAGCAAGGCTGCTTATGGCTTGCTGTCAAAGCTTTACCGATAGATACGCTTTCTTCACTACATTATCCACAAGAAAGCAGCCTGCTGCCTATAGAAACTGTTAGCTTTGCAATGAAAAAAACCAGAGGTCTCCAACCTGAATGATTCTGGATTCGGGGCATAACGCTTTCCATTTCCTGATCAAAGAGGGTGGCTTTTCAGTGAAGAGTCCCAATTTGGGGGCAAAAAGATGTTCCATGAAACACCATTCATATTCATCAGTATTCTCTGTATTCAAAAACCCTCTTTACAAAACACTCCTCAGCTCTGAGCTGAAGGAATCCTCAAGAACTGTCAGGCAGAAATCTATGGCACAAGTTTCTCCAAAGAAGCTTCTCCTAAACCCCACAAAGGCAATGTCTGCAATGCAATGAAGAACCATGTTTTCTATGCGTTACTGACCTTTGCTAAACTGACTCATTCAAAGGGGCCACAGGATGCAGTGGAGTGCTGCTGGCCAAGTGCTCTTAGATACCTGATGGAGGAGGTATCATCTTTGCCACAGGCCATGCCCTAGACAAGTGGTTCTGAACTAGCCTGTGAATAACAAGGGCTCTAGTTACTGAGCTCCCACAGCAGCTCCTGATGCTCATTCACAGCCTAAGCTCTGCTTCTTCCATGCCACTTCAGAGCCTTTCTCCTGGCTCCTTTCACGCTTTCCTACATCTCTGCTCATGGCAGGACTCATGCTCCCCAGTCCCATAATACACCCCTATTCCACAGACCAGTACTGCAAACCATCAAGATGTGTCATCAACAAATGGCTGTTTTGAAGCCATTCTATGGAGGATTTCTATCCCTATGCCAAGAACTCCTCAAGAGCTTCCTGCTTCCCTTTCTCCTCTTCACACACTGGTTTGGGATACCAAAATAGGAATAACACTGTGCCAGATATCCTGTGTCCTTCACACTGATGTAAATCACAAAACCACTCCTATAGCATCAGTTACCACTCTGATGTGAGCCCCAAACCAACACATGGCATGCCCAGTCATCCCTCACGGCTGCTCCTCCTGCTGCTGGAGCTCCTTCACCCTCGGTTGAATGTTACACAGCTCAAAGCATTGCTTCTAACTACAGGCACATGGATTTAAACCCCCAGCCCATCCCTGGCAAGCAGGAGGGGTGTCAGGACCATCTTTATGTCCTAGGACACTACACAGGGAAATGTATTCATGAACAGTGGGAGCCCATCAAGGAGAAGCAGCAATCGGCAACACAGCTAGGAAAAAAAGGAGCAAAGAGAGCAGAGCCATTATCATCCGGGGAGATTTAGGAGACAGCTCCAAATCCCACTGGGATCGTATATTCAAGTTCATCTCTTCAATCAGGAGAGCTAGAAATTGCCTTTTAAAAAAAAAAAATTAATGCTGAACTGTCAAATAAGCGTGAGATGAGGCTTGAAGAAGCAGCCTCATTTCCCTGGGCTGCCTGTGCAAAGCACTGATGCTGCTGCATCGCACCCGGACCCACTTGTGAGCATCCTTTCTGCAGAGCCCTAGGGCTAATGCAGGGTGTGCAGCGAGCAGCGCTTGCCAAAANTGTATATTCAAGTTCATCTCTTCAATCAGGAGAGCTAGAAATTGCCTTTTAAAAAAAAAAATTAATGCTGAACTGTCAAATAAGCGTGAGATGAGGCTTGAAGAAGCAGCCTCATTTCTCTGGGCTGCCTGTGCAAAGCACTGATGCTGCTGCATCGCACCCGGACCCACTTGTGAGCATCCTTTCTGCAGAGCCCTAGGGCTAATGCAGGGTGTGCAGCGAGCAGCGCTTGCCAAAAGGGGGGGGGGGGAATCTCTCTCCAGAATGGATTCTGATAGAGAAAATAGTGGTTTTTCAACCCTAATGTTCATTTTTACAGAAATTCCTGCAATTTAATCAAAACACAGGGGAGGGATGGATCAGTTCTATGAACTCTTAAGGGGTTGTTGGTTTGTTTCCTCTCATCCAACACTCAAACTCTGAGATGCTGAAACCTGAAAAATACTTGTTCACCAGTGAAAACAGCAATAACTGCACAGAAAAGAGGATGGCAGGGGGTTGGAACTGGATGATCTTAAGGTCCTTTCCAACCCAAACCATTCTATGACTCTATGGTGACAGGCTCTTAGATCCCTTCCCATCTCCACAACCATAGGTACCTGGGCCAGGAAGGCTCCTCTTTGCAGCCTAGGTTGGCTGCAGCTTCGACTTGCTCTCACCATCCAGAGCTTAGTCACAGTCCAAGCCCCAGGCTGCAAGAGGACCACAAGGAACCCGTGAGTTACGGAGCAACTCTGCCTCTGAGCCCACATCGGATGCGCATCCCAGCACCAGCCACAGCCGGGCTCTGCCTCTCTCCACCCTGCCACTCCTGTGCACCATGGGTTTTAATTAACCTTGGAACAGCAAAGGGTCTTCTTTTTCTTATTCCCCTTTTTACCAAACACAGTCATATTTTTCAGGGCTGGTGACAAGCTAATTAACTTAATTCTTCTGACACCTCTCTGGGATGAGGGTAGGGTTGGCTGGCGCTGCAATGCAGTGTTGGGCTAATTAAAAAATAATTACTACTTTACCAAGGACAAGAACAAGAAGTTAATTAAAAGAATGAGGTGTAGCCTTAGTGAAACTCACCAGATTGTATCCGTTCCGATGTCCCACAGCCAAATTCCCTCCATTAGAATATAAATCCACGCTGGCTCATTCCTCACAAGTGTTTGCAAACAGCATCCCCTCTCCCCCACCCCTGACAGCAATGATATCAATTGTTTCATGAACAAGAGAATGAACTTAGACTGAGATTTTACACATCCTCAGGAGCTGAAGGGTAAGATACAGCTCTCCAAATACTATCTGGGATGATCTGCAGTGCCTCAAAAGCCATGTGCTGCGTGGGGGCTATACCCTTTGCTCTTACTGTGGATAATGTAGAAGCAGAGTGGTCCTGCGGCCACCTCCTCCCAGATAGCATCCTGAAGCACTGGGAAAAGGATGCAGAATAGGAGATCTCCTTGGGGAAAAGGAGTTTTTACCTGAATAAAACTGACCCCTGGTCCAGATTCAGACCTCTTGCTACATCATTGTACAAGCTGATACAGTAACCAAGCAAGCATTAGCTAGGGATGAGATCCTGCTCAGGAGCAGCTTGGTGCTTCAGGTTGACTTAAGCCCTTTCACAAGTTCAGGTCAAATGCCTCTCATGCTTCCATCAAGGGAAAAACCTGAAATAAGATTTCAGATGGTAATTCACTTCCCAATGAGCAGCAGATGCCCCACAGTTGAACTATGCCACATTTTCCAGAGGCAACTTCATTCTTATGAACACAGTTTTTAAACCAGAGTATTGAGGCAGGAGCTAAACGAAAACGTCCCTGGCGAGAATATTTACTGGTTTTGATAAGGATAAAAACTCCAGGGGTCAGACCAACACAAAGAGGATTCCCCCATATCTTGGTGCCATCATTAACACCAAAATAAACTCTGCAAATCGCAAACCGTATCCCAATTTATACATGAATGTCCCTACATATGTGCCGCATCATAGATTTACATCAGGTCATCTCCCTTCTGGCATGTAAACCACAGAGGCTTCCCCAGCACCCACCCAAATCCTGCTGGCTTCAGCAGAAGGTCCAAGGGATGCTCAGATGTCTCAGCACTTGGTTCATTCCATCGGGGAATGACTGCTCACTGCTGGGAAGCTGGGTTTGTGTGGATGATCTCAAGCACCAGCTAAATGCAGGGAAGCAGGAGTTGCCTGCACCATGCACAGAGCTTTCTCCAGGACAGATCCAGGAGTCCTCAGTAAGAGAGAGGACAAGGCAAAGACACAACCAGACTGGCCATGCTACTTAGTGATGAACTAGAAGGACCTTCAAACCACATACACTTAACAGACCAGCACTAGAGGCGTTGGAGTGGAATGGTGACAGCTCTCACTATGAACCAGGGGAGAAACTTCATCTGTGGGTGGGATCTGTTATTGAGCACTCTGAACTGCTTAAGTTCCAAAGGAAGAAACAACGGGGTGAAGGGAAGAGGTGGGGGAATGGAGGGGTCCTTATTGGTATCTTCCTGCCCACCAAGCACCAGGGCTCCAGAAGACACAAGCATTTCCAGCCTATGCTTCTGTCAGGGTCCAACAAACACTCAGCCCTCAGCAGGGAGCAGGCACACCTCTCCCTGGAGCCCAGCAGGCATCTCCACCACTTCCAAGTATCAAACATTATCATACATTCAAGCACAGTCACAAATGGGCAAGTTTTCAATGGGTCCAGCATATCATCAAAGGAGAAAGAACCTGCTCAGAAACACAGAAGAGACCACACCAGGGAAGAAAAGGAACAATGGGCATAAAACTGAGAGCCAAGGAGACCAGGCTGCTGCACATCACCATCCTACTACAAACACAAAAGGGCTGCTAACAACCACCACACTCCTCACCGATCAGCTCAGGAATTAAGGATAACAGGTATGTATTGTACGTTACTGTGGCACATGGGAAATGGAGACTTTTAAAGTGCTATCTCCATCTTCCACTGCCTGGCAGAGAGCAAACATGCCAATCTCTAACAGCATGCTCTGGAGACAGCAGGGAGCTGATCTTCAGTGAAAGAGAAAGAAGGGAAACAGAAGTGATACATACATGGGAAGTCAGTATGATAAAGCATGCTTTACAACCCTGCCTTCATATTATCCAG
>NDXB01014748.1:0-18819 GCA_002631895.1 Agapornis roseicollis
GGCCTTATCAGCCTTGTTCCCGGGTTAAGTCAAAACACCGGCTACTAAAGAGAAGAAAAACTGCAACTGCTGAACCCAGGACAATATCTAATAAGGCTTTAGTTTCTTTTAATGGAAAGAATGTAGACCTTTTTGGTCATATGCAGTATTATTCTCTGCCAAGAGACAAAATTAAGTTGTTGAAGCATGTATTATCTATGCTGATTGGAATAACTTTCAGCCTGATACATTTAAGTGGGCCACACAGATGTTGGTATCATTGAAATCAGACTGTGACATAACAATCAATGTTAAGACAATAACACAGTCAGTGGATGTGGAAAAGGGGGACATTTTTCCTTGGTTCTTTGCTTATGAGCAATTATTCTGAGAAGAGTAAGATAAATACACAAAAACAGAAAAGTAGAAAACAGTGTCTTTTGGGACTGATGGATCTAAAGCCAGCTCACAGTAGGGCCTGAATGGCAGGGCTGCAGTCTATGAGTCTCTGCAAGAAGAAGGGTAAAGGATCTTCCTGTAAAGCTTCTCAGTAGTAATATTGGTGCCCCACACCTGTTAGTGATGCTTCCAGGCAGCAATTCTCACGTGTATGGTCAATATGCTTTAACATACCGAGGAATAAGTCATGATTTCTTTAGAGTGCACTTAACCCACGACCTGCACATCCTGGCTGTCTTGCTTGTAGCTATGGAAGAACCACTGACACTCTCTCCTCTGTGGTTATAGGATTTGGTCTTTAAAGGTGGTGAAGGTGTTAAACTTTTAACAGCTGAAGGAGCCAGGAATTCTTTCCAGCTCTGTTTGTAAGCAAAAGGGGACTATGCTCTAATGTCATACTGGTACCAGATGATTCTGTGAGATCCAGGTGTCTAATGATCTGTTGTTCCCAGTTTTCTGTGTAAACTAAATGCAACTGCATGTGTTTCATGGGGTCTGTAGTACATATGATCCTATGGACAATCAGGGAATTTGCAACCTGTGGCACTTCAGCATGAATCTTGCAATCATCTTAGATGCAGCCTTCAGGAATGGAAGTAGGAGGCAAGTTAAGGTATAGGACCTTGCCTTTCTCAGCCTGCACATTAGCAGGCTTAGAATCATAGAATAGTTAGGGTTGGGAAGGACCTTAAGATCATCTAGTTCCTGTTGCCACAGGAAGGGACACCTCACACTAAACCATGTCACGCAAGGCTTCATCCAACCTGGCCTTGAACACTGCCAGGGATGGAGCACTCAACTTCCTTGGGCAACCCATTCCAGTGCCTCACCATCCTCACAGTAAAGAACTTCCTCCTTATATCCAATCTAAACTTCCAATGTTTAAGTTTGAACCCATTACCCCTTGTCCTGTCACTACAGTCCCTAATGAAGAATCCCTCCCCAGGAACCTTACAGGCCCTCCTTTCAGATACTGGAAGGCAAACTTGCTGAGGGCGCACTCAATCCCACTGTCCATGTCAGCAACAAAGATGTTGAATAAGACCGGTCCCAACACCGATCTCTAAGGGACACCACTCATTACTGGTCTCCAGCTGAACATTGAGCCATTGGCCACAACTCTGCGTGCAGCCATCCAGCCAGTTCTTTATCCACTGAGTGCTCCATCTATCAAATTGATGTCTCTCCAATTTAGAGACAAGGATGTCATGTGGGACAGTGTCGAATGCTTTGCACAAGTCCAGGTAGATGACGTCAACTGCTCTACTCCTGTTCATCAGTTCCATAGCCCCATCATAGAAGGCCACCAAATTGGTCAGGCAGGATTTCCCCCTAGTGAAGCCATGCTGACTGTCACCAAGCACCTTGTTGTTTTTCATGTGCCTTAGCATGCCTTCCAGGAGAACCTGCTCCAAGATTTTGCCAGGCACAGAGGTGAGACTGACTGCTCTGTAATTCCCTGTGTGTTCCATTTTCCCCTTCTTGAAAATGGGGGTTATATTTCCCCTTTTCCAGTCTTTGGGAACTTCACCTGAGTGCCATGATTTTTCAAATATGATGGACAGTGGCTTAGCAACNGCTCTGTAATGTGTGTTCCATTTTCCCTTCTTGAAAATGGGGGTTATATTTCCCTTTTTCCAAGTCTTTGGGAACTTCACCTGAGTGCCATGATTTTTCAAATATGATGGACAGTGGCTTAGCAACTTCATTTGTCAGCTCCTTTAGGATCCACGGATGGATTTCATCAGGTCCATGGACTTGTACACGTTCAGGTTCTTAAGATGGTTTTAAACAACTTGTACAACTGTATAAGATAACCAGGTGATATTCCCTGATTTTCAAGAAAGTAGATTGAATGAATGATGTAATCTTCATAATCCAGATAACTGAATTCTTCTCTTGAGGGGGAAAGCTTTTACAGTGTATATAATGCTAGAAAAATTGGCTAAGTAACGGTGAGCTTTCTTGAAACAATGACTGCTTTTGCTGTTCTTGCCTGCCAGTTACAGTCAAAATGGGTTCATTGGAGTAGGATGTTGGAAGCTGAAGATGTCTGGGGACTGAGTAGGCGGAAATAGGCTGTTCTGGGTTCAGCAGTAGCAGTCATTTTGCTCCTTCTGTGTAGTGCTGTGTTTTTGACTTTCAGCCTGGGAACAGTGCTGATAACACTGGTGTTTATAGTTGTTGCTCAGTAATGTTTACTCTGACCAAGGACTTTCTGAGTCTCATGTTCTGCCAGGGAGGAGGGGAAGCCGGGAGGAAGCAGAGACAGGACACCTGACCTAAACTAGCTAAAGAGGTATTGCATACCACAGCACGGCATGCCCACTATATAAACTGGGAGCAGTTACCCAGAAGGACTGGATCACCGCTTGGGTCAGGTTGGGTATCAGTCAGCGAGTGGTGAACAGTTGTATTCTCTTCCCTTGTTATTTCCATTATCATTATTATTGGTGGTAGCAGCAGTGGTTTGTGTTATACCTTAGCTACTGGACTGCTCTTATCTCAACCAGTGGGAGTTGCATTCTTTCGATTCTCCTCCCCATTTCTCCAGGAGCTGGGGGAGGAAAAGGTGGGAGGAGTGAGCAAGCGGCTGCATGGTTCTGAGTTACCAGCTAGGCTTAAACCACAACACCAGGCTTAAAAGTGATTTCTGAAGGCTGTTATGATCAAAATCCTATTTATGGGCAATTTTCCCATTTAATCTATCACAGTAAAGTGCATTTCCTACCTCCCTTGGCTTCCAAAGCAGTAGTGCAATGAGTCAGATCATTCACAGTGGCTATGTGTCTCTGTGTGAGTCCATTAACACAGGTTGTCCAGAGAAGCTGTGGCTGCCCCATCCCTGGCCGTGTTCAGGGTCAGACTGGATGGGGCTTTGAGCAACCTGGTCTAGTGGAAGGTGTCCCTGCCCATGGCAGGGGATTGGAACCAGATGGTCTTTAAGTTTCCTTCCAACCCAAAACATTCCATTATTAGGGACAGCAGAAATACTATTATTTCCAGCAGCTGGATCCTACCTCAGGTTGTAGCCACCATCCTGTTTTGCTAAACACATCTGTACTGATTATCATATACCATAGCTGGTTGCTCTCTTTATTAACAAATTGATTTCTGATTAAATCTTAAGCATTCTCTCCCCTCTAAGGTGCTATACCCACCTCCAGGCCTGAAACAAGGGTCTTGAAAATGGGAATAAGAGCTAGCTTTTGTTTATCTCTAAGCAAAGCATTAGAGCTATCCTAACCAGAAAAGATTCTTTACCACACAGAATATACACCAGTTGTGACAAACTAATTCCATGTATCTTTGAATTTACTTTGAATTCAGTGTTCATTTAAGCTTAATTGAAAATAAACCAGAACTGTTCTAAAAGTCATTCAGATACACCTATTTGCCAAGGCAAATGGCTTCTTCATGTAAAACCACTCAGATTATTAACAGAATCTATCAACCCAGGAACCCATGTGTCTTGAAAATAATTTTCTGAACTTATAGTCTTCCTGAGTATTTAGAAAATAACAGTGTAGTGATTTTTTTTTTTCAGCCTGTTCCATGCTTGGAATTCATCTGATATTATCCTTGTGGCTTATGGATCTTTATTATATAGATATGGATGTTCACAACCGGATATTCACTAATACTCTTAAAAGGATGCAAAAAAATTGAACAAGTATCTCAAAAAGAGACTGAGGAGAGATGCTAAGGGAATTTTCAGAAATATAGTACTTCTAAAGAAATAAGAATGTAACAAAATAAAGCTTGAAATATTTATTCAGGCAAGTATCATTTGTCTTTAGTAGTTTTTACATTGCACTGGTATTGCTAGGCTTAAATTATTATCTGATATCAGTGATACTAGATAGATATTAAACAAAATGTTATCTTAGCAGAAGGTGCTGTATTACATTCAAAGATAAAATGTGAATGGAGAATGACATTGGAAAAAACTTTGTTAGGCTATATCATTTTATTGAGTTGTACTAAAAGCCACTGTCCAATCAAGTCTCCTCTTTTATAGGTATTGGTTTGCTTTGAAATATGGTTACCAAGCTGCATTTAAACAAAAAAGCAGTGGAGATGCACCAGAAACAGATTCTCCCAACCTCCTTGAAAAACAAGCCATTGATGTAGTAACTGATATTAACATGCTCAGGGTATTCAAGACTTTTATTGAGACCACACCACAGCTTTGTGTCCAGATATATATCCTCATGGAACATGGCAGAAGTAATTTCTCTCAGTGTGAGTCTTTCTCCTTAATTTGCAAGTTGAGTATTTTACCTAAAAAGATAACATTTTAAGCATGCCTTGGAAAAGATACACTGTGCCGTATGATTACTCTGCATTCAGTTAGAATTTCTGACTAATAGATGGTCTGTTCTGCTCAATCCATGAAAAGGAAGATTTCACTATAACAAGTCACAGTATCTAATATAAACATGATACATCACTTCAAAGTAATACTATTAGTATATAATTTGCAGAACATTTGTTTTGTGTGCTTTTGTTTACAGTTTCTTTTAAAACTGCTAAATGAGCATCTGGGAATGAGTAATACATTTAGAGCAGCCCTGTGTTTTGTCGCTACCATCATCCATGTTACAGGTGAGGGACAGAGTCAGAAAAAACTATGTCAGCATAGCAGAGTGCAATACGATGAAGATAATCATATGATGATATGGTTCAGCTCTAAGAAGTAAGACAGCAACTATACCATTTCCAGCTCTAAAACTAGCAGAATTATTGACAAGACATTGACTTACTTTAAATATGACCATGTGAAGGGTCAAGTCTTGCTTATAGATTTCCTCATTATAGACACCCCAGAGTCAGTATCAACTGCTGAAAATGAAGTTTTTATGGGCTATTTGCTATACTTTGTGAATTTCTAAGTCATCTGTGAATAGAGATGGCAAATACAACACACAACTTAGGCAATTAATTAATGTCCAGAAGCATACCAAGCAGTATTAGATGCCTAGATTTAGGTAACTAAACTGAGCCTTAAAATGGAGGTGACTTGTTCAGGAGCATGGAGAAAATATGAAATTGATGTAAAGAAAGTGTTAAGAAAACATGAACTTGTCCAAAAGTTCATTCAGAAGTGATAACATAAAATAAACCTCTTTTCGTTTGGTCTAACATTTTTTCTTTTGTTTTGTATAGATGTTGCCATTATTATGTCCTTTTGTGGTATCTCTTTTTCGGCGGTTGATTATCAGATTTCATTACGAAAATCTCTGCCTGATAAAGATGAATTTCCTGTGCTTTCCAAGTTAGTGTATCTGTTCTACAAACTGCTTACCATCACTTCTTGGATACTCAGTATTACAATGATCACGCTACTAAGTGTTAGAAGTTCTGTAATTCTGCTGATATTTCTTTGGATCTGTGGCTTCACCTGGACTGTGAAACAACATACAACGTTTTGCAAATCTAAGAAGATGGAATATCTGTACAGAACTGTTGTTGGAATCATTCTAATTTTTACCTTTTTTAACATAAAGGGGAGAAAAACAAAAGTTTGCATTTCTATTTATTATGCTACTCACACTGTTGTAACTCTAGGTATTCTGTTTGTATACCTGTTCTGGAAACCTTCCATTATTAAGGAAGTAAGTTTTACAGTTGTGAGCATCCTAACTATTCTTAGTCTGGTGTTAGGTATTATTTTTCTTGTTGTTTACTATAGGCATTTTCATCCCACTGCTTATTGCAGACCACAGGCATGTTCAGATGAAGTTGATGGAGAGGCCGGACACGAAGATAAAGTGAAAATCTGTAGATTTCAGAATTTCATAATGCAGTGAACAATGTAGATTTTTATTTTATTGTGTGGAATTCAAAGCAAATGCTTGCTGCACAGCCTGTTCCTTTGTCCTTTTTTCTCATGTATTGTGGTTGAGTAGTGCATAATGGATCAGAGTTACTTGCTCTGAATAACTATTGTTTTCAGTGATGCTGTACAAAGCCTTTCTAACATGAATATTTCTGTATGTTCTGGTCAAAGTAACTTTTGAAAAAAAAGTAATTTAATGCAGCCAACACAATCCACTGTTTCTGTTTTTAGCAGTGCGAATAAAACATAGGAAATGCTAAAAGTTAATCAAATGAAAGCTAGCACTAAAACAATATTCTATTCATTTATGTTGACTCTATTAAAAAACAAAGCTTGCTTTTCTGTTCTTGCTGGAAGGAAAGGAGTGCATTTGAAATAATAGAGGGTGGTGATCAGTTTTCTGCTTCACCCCATTAGCGTAAAAGCTGCAGTTCTTTAGATGAGGAGAGTTACAAATTGTATGGCCTTCTTTCTAAATACCCCCTGAAGAAGAATAGCTTTGATTTATGGCTCAATCACTGTCTTGCCACAAGAAAATCTGGGGAGCTATTTTCAAGTATTTTAACTTCTAGGTGTTTTAATGACCCCTTTATTGGTTTTGTTCTGATAATCTCTCTCACAACCTTCTGTGTTTAGGAGTGATGCCAGCTTGTTCCTCTGGATTATAATAGCAGCCTGAGTGATTTATGGATGGCAACATGAGTCTTGCATATAAAAGAAGAACTATCTTCCTTGAAGCTTTCCTCTCTTTTGAGCTCTAAGATATAATACTTTAAATGCTGATTTCTGTTGAAAAAGAAGGCTATGCAAGGTATGCAGTGGTGCAGTTTCTTTTGTCACTGTAGAAAAGAGAAGCAGCTGTCCTGATGCATTGCACTCACAGGGTCTGGGAACGATAGAATAATCAGCTTGTCCCTCAAGACTTTTTGGCAGACGGCAGAGTGAAACTGGATGATAAATCAGTAACAATGGGAATAAGGTAGATAGCCAAGCGTCTTCAGAAATAAAATCTAAGGCTAAGTCTTTCAGAGCTGCTGCATTTTAAATCTGAACTATGAAAACTGAGGCTCTTTCTCTCCCCTCTAATCCCTTCCAATAATTCACATGTGCATTTAGAGTAGCCACAGGCAAAGGGAGGAAACAGGGCTTGAGAAAAGAGACTAGAGATAAGAAAAACTGATAAACTTTGCCACAAACCAAATCTGTTAGCATTATTGATTGACAACAAACTTCCATGAAACTTTGAGGAAGAGCTGATGCTTTGGTTGATAACTAGGGTGTTGAAAAGCTGTGTCTTGAGTCTTTTTGTCAAGGCAATGGACTGCAGACTGCCTTTTTCTTGTTACCCTTCCAGCATTAGCACAGCTTGGGGAAGTTTCTAAAAGTGCCTCTTTCCTGTTCCATTTCCATAGTTCTCTTTACCAGGCCAACCACTTACATCTCTCTAATCCTACTAAAGCAAATTCATTTCTTGGGCTGAATGGTCTGCCTTTTTGAGGATATGGATGAAAAAGAAGCATAGTAGAAAGAGTTTACTTCTAAGATACCTCATTTCTACTTAAGAGAAACTAGAACATGGGTCCAGAAGTTAAGAGATAAGAAAACACAATCCATGAAATTTAAACAACAGTTTTGCTAAAATGAATATATAAACCAGTACTTTCACTCCTCTACTCTGGGAAAGAGATTTCTAGGTTTATTTGCCCTGAAATAACTGCTTAAGTAAGAGAAAAAGCCCATGGCTCCATCCTGCTTCATACACTGTAATTGCCCTAAATTGTCTCCTTCATCTACAGAGTATTTATTGTTAGTGATGATGCCCTTGGTAGCAAAGTACATGCCTGCTTTTAGGCTGAATGAACTCTTATTTTGCTATGAAAAAATAGGATCCTAAATAGTTCTACATTGTTTCCTGCACTTATTGTTTGTCTATCTGAAATCCTGAGAAAGAATGAGGGCAAGGTACAATGGAATAGGGAGAATATTATGTCTGTCTTGCAGAAAATGACACAAATTTGTCTGTTACTTGGAGGAAGACTTCAACTTCGTACATTATCTGAGAAGCAGATCTCTGGGGAAATATGAGCTTCTGAGAAGTACTAATGTGGGAGCTTCAACCCTGGGGCTTCCAGGTCACCTGCGTGCTGCCAGATGCCAGAAATTTGGAGCCTGGTTTGCTCTGGAGAAAGGTTACTTCAGGTGAAACAAAAACAATTGTCTTGGTGATTTTTTTTTTTCCTTTCAGTGAACTGATAAATTCCATATAAACTTATTTCATTGCCAACTCTCTGGCTAACATCTAACACTCATTTTCTTTCATGGGTGAAAAGCTGAATGTTGTGCTGCTTTCTGGTTTGCTCCTTATATCTCCTTGTTCCCTCTTCCGTGGCATTGAGAAGAATGTTATACTGAAGTTGAGTTGGTAAAACAGGCATCTGGGTGGCTATTTATATCACACTAATTCATGTACACACAAAATACAATTACTGAAGTTTTAATCCCTATTTTATGCTTCTAAATCCTAGTGAATATAATAAATATAGCCATAGCCTAAACTTGGGAAACGATCCTTTGGCAAATCACGCAGATTCTTTTCATAAAGCTTAAACAGATCTTTGGTGTTGTGCCACAGATACTGTGAACATCTCCATTTTTGCTGTCATCAGCAAAAGGGCCTCAAGAGATGGAAATTCCTGTTAGCTTGTCCCCTGTAGACTTATTTATTTGTTGTCAGCTGTAACCCCCTTCCTTTCTTCTTGACCTTGAGTTCAAGATTTTCACTTTGATTCCCTTCATTTTCATAGTTATGAAAACAGCTTCTCAGGTCATTCTAACTCAGAATCACTGTAGCAGGAAGGACAAGGAAGCATATGAATTGACTCTAAACATATTTCATAACATCAGTGACCACTTCAGACAAAACAAAGCCCTGCTTCACCTAGGTGTAAAGTGCAAACAATAGACTTCATACGTGTCTTTTCTGTTCCCTGCTGACTCTTAAAATTCAGCTGTCATTCAGTTCATGAATTGTGTCTGACCTTGTCATTTTCATCTAGCTGCAAATTGAAAACAAATGTGTTTTTTTCTTCTTTGTTAAGTATGTCCATTACATCTTGCAAGAAGTATTTTAATAAATTAAATAAAAATAATAAACATTTTCTTCCTGTTTTGACTACTGTCAGACCTGGGTAAGAGGGACAACATTCAACAGAATTGTTTTAATTATCCTACTAATATTCAATGTGCCATTTGATGGCATGGGTGAGCTCACCTGATGTACCACAGATAGCACTGATTTATGAAGCCATAATTGGGTTTCCAATAAACATTTGTCAAAATAATGTATTCATTCAAACCAAAGCCTTCTTTATTTATTCATATAAAAGAGCACTTAACTTTCAACAAAGAATTGCTTGCCATCAAAAACACTCCATAAACAGGAGAAATTTATGAAGACACAGTACCAGAGGGTGAATGGTGGAAGACTAAAGTTCACTTTAACCCTTTAGAGTGCCAACTTCCACCTCTTGCTTGTTACTGGTACTATGTATATTTCTTTCTAAAAGCCCTAAGTCCAAACATTAACTTTTGTATATTTAGCTCTTTTTTTCTGCCATAAAGTCTTGCATCTCAAAGATGGTTTCAAAACTGACATCTTTTATGCAGTGTAGAAACATGAGCACATCTCAGAAGTAGTTGTTTTTAGCTACTTACATTCTGCCCACTGTTTTCACCATGTGCAGATTCTTCTGAAAAAGGGTAAGTTTTGAGAGATTAAGCAATTTATGTTGTCTGAACCTGAGGCAATACACACACTTGTCATTCATTTCATCTTCAGAATTTTCCTGTTCTATCTCTTCATGCTCTTCTCTACTTGCTAGCACTTCAGTTTAATTTTACAGATTTTTAATAGAAGAACAGCAAAGTAGGTGGGCTGCACAATCAATGTTTGAGTGGAACACAGATAACCCTTTCGAATCCACTTTCATCAAAAATTTTTCTTCTTTTACCTCCAGTTAGCTGACATACAACAAATACAAATTATACTGAAGATTCCCACTATGTGAGTCTTACATTACAGCTTAGTAAAATGTAGACCTTGGTGGGAAGGAGAGTAATTCCTCAAGCTTACTAAGCCTGCTAACACTTGCTGGAGCTACAAACTGCACTGACCTTTCTATGACTGTAGGTTTGTTTCCATATATGTTTCTATTTTTGGCATACCATTTTTATTTCTGACAGTGAACACAGCTGTAAATAGTAGAGCAGAATGACAAAGGATAGGAAAGGTTTCAAGTGTGCATTTGTGAATCAAAAACTAGTGTGATTTTGATAATCTCCATACAAAATCTTCATCATCATTACCATTGCTGTTATTACTACTGGCAATTTGTTGAGGTGTCCAGGGTGACACTACTTAGAAGACTATATATCTGTTGCAAATACAATGCAACAAGAAGTTGGTAGTAAAGTTATGTCATGCCTTGACTGCTCAGCACTTAGAAGTAATCTTAAATCTCTCTAATTAAGCACAGGTAATTTTTAATGGGAGCCTACAAATTTTGTTATGTGGAGAGTAGGTCAGCTGCTGAAAACCAAGGGCTAAATGTTCCTGGAGCTGGTGTTTTTCAGCCATTTTCTATATAGCATACTCCATACATTTGATCAAACTTGAAGCATGTTAAACTGTAGTAGAGCAGAAAAGTACCTCAGACATCATTTTGTAGGTTGCCTTATGGCAGGACCTCGGTGTTTGTGCTGTTCCTGGCAGAAGTCTTCTTACTGGTTCTGAAAAACACAATGCCCCAGGTAATCTTCCCCCAAATCTAGTCTTGTCAGTCAGAAACCTGCTATGCCTAGCCTCTTTACTGCAGTCTCAGCCCCTTGTTGTCCTCCCTGCCTAGCAGAGCAGATGGTTTCCTTCTTCTGTGAAGCAGTATTTTACATATTTGAAGATCATTATCATGTTCTCAGAATGCCAAATGCATGGAACCTTGATCTTGTATATCTTGTCTTCTAGATGTGCTGTTGCCCATGTCCTCCTTGAAGTGCAGGACCAATATCTTTACATAGTACTCCAGCTACTGATGAGTCTATCAGATGGATTACAGGCTATAAGACTATAATCCTATTTTTATATAATTATTACAGTTTTGGGAGGTTTGTTTGGTTTTGTTTTTTTTTTACACCATGTCTCTCAGAGACTCATGCTCAATGCACTGTAGCACAAATACTTTTGTGCAGAAGCACTGTTTTATCTCTTGTTTCTCCTTCAGGTGCTTGTTTCTTGCTGTAAGGTGAAGTTCAGCTCCTGCCTTCTTTAGGGCCTGGCTTTCTTCAGAGATTTATTTCTGAGACTATTCAGCCCATACTGTAGAGAACAGCTTCACTTCATTGATGAATGTTTAGTCACCAGATTTTGGCTAGACAGTCTCATAAAAGTTTGTGAGACTTCAGGAAGAACATCTCTGGCTTTTTATAATTCTGTTATGCCTCAATTTGAGGTTTTCTGAAAATATGTCCTACACAACATTGCAAATCTCTACATTATTCAGCTGAGAGAAGAAATGCATTTGACTGGTTAGTTACACTGCTTGAGGATACATGCAACTGCCACCTGCTGTTGACAGTTTTGTAAACCATCTGTTGTATAGTTTGAATTGGATAAAAAGGCAAAATGGAAGTATTTTTATAATCTAGGCTCTGGAAAATACTATCATACAATGAGTAAAATAACACAGAAAAATTACATACTACAGGTCTTTACCAAGCTGTTTTGGGCTGTGCTTTCCTGGACTATAGGCTTTCCTAAATTTAGATTTCATTCCTAAATGAAGATGTAGAAATCTTAGTCACCTGTTAAATGCTTTAGTCAGCACTCCAAAGCAGTGAAACAGTACCTCCTATAGCCCTGGGCTGCTTTTCCACAGTCACTAGTATATTGGTACCCTTACATATAGCAGCCTTCCAGTATCTGAAGGGGGCCTATACAGATGCTGGGAAGGGACTCTTCATTAGGGACTGTAGTGACAGGACAAGGGGTAATGGGTTAAAACTTAAACAGGGGAAGCTTAGATTGGATATAAGGAAGAAATTCTTTCCTGTTAGGGTGGTGAGATGCTGGAATGGGTTGCCCAGGGATGATGTGAGTGCTCCATCCCTGGCAGTGTTCAAGGCCAGATTGGATGAAGCCTTGGGTGACATGGTTTAGTGTGAGGTGTCCCTACTTATGGCAGGGGGGTTGGAACTAGATAATCTTAAGGTCCTTTCCAACCCTAACTATTCTATGATTCTATGATTCTATGTAACTGACCCAATGGCGCAATGTCCCATTGGAGATTGATAATAAGGGTTGTCCATCAGGGGTTGGTGTTGGGACAGGTCTCATTCAACATCTTTGTCGCTGACATGGACAGTGGGATAGAGTACACCCTCGGCAAGTTTGCCGATGACACCAAACTGTGTGGTTTGGTGGATACACTGGAGGGAAGGAATGCCATCCAGAGGGACCTTACACGCTTGTGAGGTGGGCTGATGCCAACCTCATGAAGTTTAACCATGCCAAGTGCAAGGTCCTGAAACTGGGTGGGAGCAATCCCAGGCACAGCTACAGGTTGGGCAGAGAAGAGATTCAGAGCAGCCCTGTGGAGAAGGACTTGGGGGGGTGGTTGATGAGAACATGAACATGAGCTGACTGCAGTGTGCACTTGCAGCCCAGAAAGCCAACCGTACCCTGGGCTGCATCAAAAGGAGCATGACCAGCAGGTCCAAGGAGGTGATGCTGCCCCTCTACTCTGCTCTCGTGAGACCTCACCTGGAGTATTGTGTGCAGTTCTGGTGTCCTCAACATAAAAAGGGACATGGAGCTGTTGGAAGAAGTCCAGAGGAGGGCCACGAGGATGATCAGGGGACTGGAGCATCTCCCATACGAAGACAGGCTGAGAGAGTTGGGACTGTTCATCCTGAAGAAGAGAAGGCTGCATGAAAACCTCATAGCAGCCTTCCAGTATCTGAAGGGAGAGCCTATAGGGATGCTGCGGAGGGGCTCTTCATTAGGGACTGTAGTGATAGGACAAGGGGCAATGGGTTAAAACTTAAACAGGGGAAGTTTAGATTGGATGTAAGGAGGAAGTTCTTTCCTGTGAGGGTGGTGAGGCACTGGAATAGGTTGCCCAGGGAAGTTGTGAAGGCTCTATCCCTGGTGGTATTCAAGGGTGGATTGAACAGAGCCTTGGGTGGCATGGTTTAGTGTGAGGTATCCCTGCTTGTGGCAGGGGGTTGGAACTGGATGATCTTAAGGTCCTTTTCTAACCCANAGTTTAACCATGCCAAGTGCAAGGTCCTGAAACTGGGTGGGAGCAATCCCAGGCACAGCTACAGGTTGGGCAGAGAAGAGATTCAGAGCAGCCCTGTGGAGAAGGACTTGGGGGGGTGGTTGATGAGAACATGAACATGAGCTGACTGCAGTGTGCACTTGCAGCCCAGAAAGCCAACCGTACCCTGGGCTGCATCAAAAGGAGCATGACCAGCAGGTCCAAGGAGGTGATGCTGCCCCTCTACTCTGCTCTCGTGAGACCTCACCTGGAGTATTGTGTGCAGTTCTGGTGTCCTCAACATAAAAAGGGACATGGAGCTGTTGGAAGAAGTCCAGAGGAGGGCCACGAGGATGATCAGGGGACTGGAGCATCTCCCATACGAAGACAGGCTGAGAGAGTTGGGACTGTTCATCCTGAAGAAGAGAAGGCTGCATGAAAACCTCATAGCAGCCTTCCAGTATCTGAAGGGAGAGCCTATAGGGATGCTGCGGAGGGGCTCTTCATTAGGGACTGTAGTGATAGGACAAGGGGCAATGGGTTAAAACTTAAACAGGGGAAGTTTAGATTGGATGTAAGGAGGAAGTTCTTTCCTGTGAGGGTGGTGAGGCACTGGAATAGGTTGCCCAGGGAAGTTGTGAAGGCTCTATCCCTGGTGGTATTCAAGGGTGGATTGAACAGAGCCTTGGGTGACATGGTTTAGTGTGGGATGTCCCTGCTTGTGGCAGGGGGGCTGGAACTAGATGATCTTAAGGTTCTTTCTAACCCAATCCATTCTATGATTCTATGACTACATGCTCTTAGTAACTGAGTGTGACTTTATAATGTGCAGAGCTGAATGGCACAGTTACATAAACACAAGGGAAAACAGGGTAGGAAACAAAACATCCTTATAAACAACTTCTTAAATGACACTATCAAAATTTGCATAGTCTAATGAGCTTGATCTTCAGCAGTTACCGTAATCAACAGCCTTTAAAAAAACCCCACAATAGAAAACAGAATATAAGCAGTTATTTCTCGAGTTGCATGTCCATTTGTACTTGTTCTGTTAAACAGTCTAGGGAATTTTATAAAAAGAAGTGTGTGTCATTTTCAAACAAGAATGACTGTAGTGACGAGATGAATATTAAATTAATGTTTTAATATCTATAATTACCAGAATTAAACAACAAATGTAGCTATCAGTAACCAATTTATGCCTTTCTTAAAAAGAAAAAAAGGAAATGAAAACTGCAAAGCCTTCTCTCGCTTAAGTTCTCCCAGCCAAAGAAATCATAATTACAATCATGTGTTCAGGTGTATAATTAAAGCAGACAGGTACAGCCTTCCTCAGTCAGAAAGAAAAAATGCGAAACAACAAGAGTTTGATGGGTTTTTTGTTAATGAGGGATTGTGCATAGGAGAATAGAAATGAATAACTTGCAGGCCTTGCCATGGCAATAATTGTTTTCACCCCACCAGAGTGAGTTGGACCTTTGAGACTCAGCAGTTACCAAACTCCACATGTACAGCAGCTGCCACTTGTTTGCTGGTTAATAGCTACTTATGCTTGGATGTTTTGAGAAAGGATGGAATGAGTTTTCAGTTCAAGCACTTAGGAAGAAACAACAGAATCCCACACAAATATTAAGTCTTCCATTTATCAGTAAAATATGCAAAAAAGATGACTGTCAAAGCAATGATTTATTTGCTGCTTACAGAAGTCCCCAAAATACTGTGTCAGTATCTTATGTGTCAGACAACTATACACTCAGCCAAGAATTGTACATGATTTAAGAGCTCCACCCAAATTTTTGTTTTAAAGAAAGGGTATTTTCAGCAGCAATAATCTGTGTTAACTGCTACAGTTTACTATAGCTTACCTCATTAAGTTGATGGGTGTTGCTCAAGGGAATGAATCGCTCAATATGGTACCAAGCTGAAAAATAAAAAAAGCCTGTTTCATATATTTTAGAAGATTGGATTCTCCTCCTGAGCTCTAGAAGCAGGTTCTCAGCAAACGCAGTTCATCACTGCTCTATCATCTGGGAGTCAGAGTACAGCTTGAGAAGACAGAACATACAACATCACAAGCAATTAGAAAATGTTTTCAGAAGATACTTGCCCATACCTTGCCTTTTTCACTCCATATTCTATTAGTGCCTACATGATGCTTCTTCGGGAGTTAGATCTGCTGCTGCTGTTCTCTGATAAGCTTCTTTACATGACACCCAGGTAGCTTATGTATGGGGAAGCCAAATGGCAACAGGAGTTTGGACACAACCAAGTGAGGGGGGAAGAGAGGAAGAAGAGGCAGGTTAGTCCCTGCCCTGTACCACCACAGAGCCGCTTTGTCAGCACAGTCTCCATTAGTCCCCCACTCCATGCCAGGAGAGGGCAGAAGCGCAGCTCCTGTGCAGGAAAAAAGGGACAGAGCCTGACTTATCTAAAGGTCATATGTATTGCATGGTTCCCTTACATCTGCAGGCCTGATTATTGTACACACATGGACTAGTTTTCCACACCTTTTTAGATTTTTAACCTTAGATTCTTTGATTTGTAATCAGTTTCAGATGTGTTTGAATTAGTGGCTTATCTGAACAGATGCAAAGGTTTTCATAGAATCATATTCATTTGCCCTTCCATCTTTCATACCCATCCAAATTTCCCACAGGTAAAAAGGGCTGTCCTCTGTCATCTGAACTCCAGGGAACAGTCAGCTGTGACATTCAAGAGTTAGTATATTACATCTGGACAGACAAAAGTGGTGTAAAGTCATCTGCGGGTCAGCAAGAAAGACAAAAATAGTAACATTTAAACCCCCTAATTTTGACAGTGATAATCTTGAAAGGGTGCTGGCAATAAGTGAGGAAGAAATGTTTTCAGACAGCAATGCAGCTTTCAAGCCAGGAACATTGCTGTATGTTGCAGCTGTAACAGGACTATATTTGGGGAATTTCTGTAACTACCAAAAAGCAACAATTGAAAGTCTCTGGGGGGAAAAAATATTCCTGTCACATATGTAACATGGACCAAATTGCCAGATAGAGCTATAGCTTTTACAAGGCTTTCAACACTTAAATATCAATAGAATATACTGATGCAGCCTTCCTCATTTGTGTTTTGTAAAAAATGTCATCCTACATATTGTAAGATTGCTATTCCCTTGACGTCTATAGAGTGAAGCTGAATAGTCACATCTTCATTGTTTGTAGGTGTCCGCATGAGCCTCAGACTGAACATGAGGCAAAGACACGGGCACAGAGACCAGCTCTAAGCTCCTTCTAAAGGGAGGTATTAGGAAATGCAATGTAGGGAGCTGCTTAGTGAACACTTTAAGTCCAGAGGGTTTGTTAGTGTAGATATGGTGCTGTGTAAGAGTAAGGGCCATGGGCTTCAGCCAAAATATCCCCACATTGCTTCACTGATCCACAAGGATGGACTGGCTCATGTCACTAACTCCATGACTCCAGAGTCTCACATCCTTCTTTTTAACTAAACTGGCGCTTATGTGTCTGTATTATCTGCATTTGTTTCATCTTAAGCATTTTACCCCTCTTAATCTAGTCAGTAGGGCTGACTGCAAAAAAGAGCATGTCTCCCAATGATGTCTTCTGGTGTAACAAACAGCAAACGTGACACTAACAAGAATAGCAAGAAGCACCACAAAATATTCATGTACATATATATATACACACACATATAATGAAAACAAGTGGTTGTTGCTGTGCTGGGAGGGGCAGTATTGTTTACTGTATAAGCACGGGGGCTGCTTTTCACTTTTCTAATCCTTCCTTGACATCCTTGGTCTGTTGCCTACCAACTAATCTACTTTATGCATAAAGTATTAATGAGCAGCACTATCGTTCATCATGCAGTTGACTGTCTTTATCTAGGCACTATTTTCAGCTGGAAAACAGTTTCTGTTAGAAAGACATTCTTAGCAGAATTACTAAAAAGACTGCAATTTTCAATAGGCATCAGGGCATGGTATGGTGATTTCCTTGCATGGTAATAATGTCACAAGGACAGTTTGTGGAGAAAGCTTCTCCATTTTTGAGATCTAATTGCCTAAGTGATTATTAAAGAAATGTAATACAAGGATAAAAATAATTTCACAGACTACATGTTTTAGCAGCATTTTGTATCACTCCATTCTACTCCCTACTCCCTCTCTAACTGTCAAGATTTTCTTTCTCCCCTTGGCTTTTAAAGATGGGAGGTTGACAATGCCAGCAGTAGAATTGCTCTTTTTATCTTCAAAAATGTACAACACAGTTAATGGCATATTTTCAACTCACCCTGTGCTATTAAGTGAGGCTCTTTATTTAACCTGCATCAACCTAGAATAGGACATGTAGAAAGAACCTAAACATTAAAATTTTTTAGGGAAGTTGCCATGTGGAAAAAGTGGCATCAGTGTTACTTATCTCAGAGTGTGGAATATGGAATAAGCTTCTTTTGGTTTGATTCTGCAGTTAAATAGCCCCAATAACCCGAGATGAGATCTTCAATGAAGCTAAAAAGTAGCCAGAGGAGTTCTAGTGAGTCTCTACTCATGGGTTTCAGCACATCTGTAGCTAAGCAGTGAAGGTTAGGTACATAGATATAGTCATAGAATCATAGAAGAGTTAGGGTTGGAAAGGACCTTAAGATCATCTAGTTCCAACCCCCCTGCCATAAGTAGGGACACCTCACACTAAACCATGCCAACCAAGGCTTCGTCCAACCTGGCCTCCAACACTACCAGGGATGGAGCATTCACAGATTCCGTGGGCAACCCATTCCAGTGCCTCACCACCCTAACAGGAAAGAATTTCTTCCTTAGATCCAATCTAAACCTCTCCTGTTTAAGTTTGAACCCATTACCCCTTGTCCTATCACTACAGTCCCTAATGAAGAGCCCCTCCGCAGCATCCCTGTAGGCCCCCTTCAGATACTGGAAGGCTGCTATGAGGTCTCCACGCAGCCTTCTCTTCTCCAGGATGAACAGACCCAACTTTCCCAGCCTATCTTCGTATGGGAGATGCTCCAGTCCCCTGATCATCCTCATGGCCCTCCTCTGGACTTCTTCCAACAGTTCCATGTCCGTTTTTATGTTGGACACCAGAACTGCACACAATACTCCAGGTGAGGTCTCCCGAGAGCAGAGTAGAGGGACAGGATCACCTCCTTGGACCAGCTGGTCACGCTCCTTTTGATGCAGCCCAGGGTACGGTTGGCTTTCTGGGCTGCAAGTGCACA